>BJCN01345144.1:5255-23946 GCA_018326445.1 Flaveria brownii
TTTTTTGCAGGCAAGATCTTCTTCCTATGGCTGACATTGTGACCCCAAATCTAAAAGAGGCTTCTATTCTACTTGGTGGCTTGCAACTAGAAACAGTTACTGACATGCGCTCTGCTGCAAAGTCTTTACATGATATGGGACCACGGTAATTTTCAATCCATGCATGATAGTTCACCTCTTCTATGCACTTTTTCCACTTTAAGCCCATACTAGTCTTGCTCTGTTTTATAACCAAAGTAAAAATTTTCAAATTGTTTCAGTAATGTTCTAGTTAAAGGCGGTGATCTCCCTTCTTCCTCAGATGCCGTAGATATATTCTTTAATGGTATGCCATTAATGGAATCTATTTTCTCAGACATATTTGTATTTTTGTGGTAGTTGCTTATGCAGTTTATTATGTACGGTGATGCAGGTAAAGATTTCTATGAGTTACGATCATCACGAATACAAACTAGGAATACTCATGGAACTGGTTGCACCATGGCATCATGTATAGCAGCTGAGTTGGCAAAGGGTTCTCCGATGTTATCAGCTGTTAAGGTTTTTTTATTATTTGCTTATCTTTTAGATCCTAGCTTCTCATTTGCTTGGTTTGTGAAATTCGCATCTATTTTTTTATTCTCTCTAAACTTGATGATAAAGGTAGCAAAACGATACGTGGAGACTGCACTGGAGTATAGCAAAAGTGTTGATATTGGCAATGGGCCTCAAGGTCCATTTGATCACATATTTAAGCTAAAGAGGAAAAATTCAAGCAGGCTATTTGATCCAAGTGATCTCTTCCTATATGCTGTCACAGACTCGGGGATGAATAAAAAATGGGGTCGCTCCATTACAGATGCAGTTAAAGCTGCTATTGAGGGAGGTGCAACCATTGTGCAGCTAAGGTTTAGTGTTATATCTTTTCTGTGACTTTTAATATTCTTAACTTAGAAATTTTCTTGCTACTCGTCTAGGGCTTGGTGTCACAAACTTGTTTTGTGCTCTTAGTAGTCAGACTTGGTCAACACCTTCGATAATTCAGCCAAACTCCAAACAGAACACATGGAACAAGAGTATTGTGTATTGCTTGAGGGAACTTGATACAACCTGGACTAATTTGGAATAGATAAAGTGCAGATTTCAATTAAAAAAAGACCCAATTCGAGAGGGGCAACTCTCCGATTACAGATACTAGCAACATTTATTTGGAAAGAAAACTAGAATGACAACAAATGAAAAGAAAACATAGATAAATACTGCAGAATTCTTCGTAACTGCCCACTATTCGACTTCCGTCAACTTTTCCACTTCTCTGAACTTTTCCACTGCCAAAGGATTAAGGCAAGAATTAAATACTAGTTGGATCTGCTCCATAGATGCCCCATGATCCCCTGGACCCCCGACCCGTTTGTTCTTCCGGGTATAAACTTTAAGTGGCAATGTATCAGTGACTTGGGTCTCTTTGGAAGCCGGGGGTCTCTTTGGAAGCGGGATATACTGGGTTTGTTTGTTTGTTTGTTTGTATCAGTGACTTGGGTCAACTTTCTTATTATCTCGGACTTGAGTTATGCAAAGCAAAGATGGCATCAAGATCAAGCAGTCGGGATATGCTAAAAAGATCTTAAAGCAAGTTGGAACGTGGGAATGCAACTTCACCAAATTCCCAATGGAACCGGGGCTGAAACTGAGAAAAGATGATGGCAGCAGAAGTGTGGATGCAACCGAGTACGGAAAAATAATTGGGTGTCTGCGGTACTTAACACATACGTGACCAGATCTTGCATACTCGGTTGGATATGTAAGCAGGTACATGCAAGAGCCTAAAACTACTCATTCACAAGCTGTAAAACAGATTCTGAGGTATGTGAAAGGGACTACAGATCTGGGAATTTACTATAGAAGGAATGGAAGTGACAAGTTGCTGGGATTTAGAGACAGCAGTCATTCTATTGATCTGGATGATGGAAAAGGAACTACGGGTCTAGTGTTCTACTTTGCTGATGGACCTATCACTTGGAGCTCTCAAAAACAGCCAACGGTGGCTGTATCCTCCTGCGAATCGGAGTTTATGGCTGCAACTTCAGCAGCCTGCCAAGCAATTTGGTTAAGGGGATTGTTAGCTGAAATTACAGGAAGGGAAATGGAGCTGGTGGTGATTAAAGTTGACAACAAATCTGCAATTGACCTGATGAAACATCCAGTGTTCTTTGGGAGAAGCAAACACATTGACACTCGCTATTTTTTCATACATGAATGTGTTGAGAAAGATCAGATCAAGATTGAACACATCAACGGGGAACAACAACGAGCTGATATTCTCACCAAAGCTCTACCGAAAATTAAATTTACAGAGATGAGAGAAATTCTGGGGGTGAAGATGATTGAAGATACTGGAAAATAACAAAAGACTCAGGGTCAAGATTGGGGGGTGATTGTTGGACCAATCTTGACATTAAATAAAGTTTAGGGTTTATTTTGTAATTTATTTTAAACTTATTATCCGGTTAAATAAAAGGATAAGTTCAGGTAGTTTAAAACTTTATCTCATATGGATTTGAGATAAGTCTTGGTGATTTAAAGATTATCTCAAAAGGATTTGAGATAAAGCCTAATTTGTAGGAGTTGATTAACTTGATGGAGAAGGTTAATTAGCTATAAATATAGGTAGGTTTTTCTTTGATGGATGTAAGTTTTTTCCTATCAATTAATTGGAGAAGGAGTTCCAAAACTATTGCTGTGTTTTTGTTCTGTTTTGGAATCTGGTATCAATTTTACTTCAAACTATTTACTCGAGCAACACATGATGATACAAATAGACATATACAGACAATAACGTATGTTTTCTTGTTATGTCTCAGTTATCTTTGATGCTAATTGAAGCATTTAATATTGCAGGTTGTTGGTTAATATATAAAGCTATGGGTGCACAGGTCTATGAACTGTGCTCATATGAACTAATGTCAGCAAATGATGCTCCCGAAAGAGATCCAAAGAACTGGTAAGTCTGTTCAAGAATGGGATTTGCTAGGCAAAAAGGTCTTTTTTTTTAAAACATACATTGTTTGTGTGTTTTAATCAAAGCGGAACTAGAAGCTTAATTTTAGCATTAAAATCATTTCAGAATGCATGTTCCAGATGATATATGTTGATTCATATAATATTTATATATTTAGCAAAAGACATGCAAGTTAAGCAAATTTTGGTAATTGACAGAGGACCAATTCATCTTTGACTATATAATAATTTTATTCTCTGCATACTGTTTACATAGATATGAAAATGTGTATTCTGAATGTGGAGTAATGAAGATGGGATCCACAGTCGTATAGAGAACATATAAAATGACAGTTAATTATCTTTCAGGGTGGTTGAAGGTAGTAATGATGAAGGTTCCAGCTGGTGTGTTTTGGATGAACAAACAGGCCAACTTTTTGATAACCGTTTCCAGCGAAAAGCATATAAAGTCAAGTTGCAGGGATTTTTAGCAAATGTATTTAGGTATTATCTCTAGACCCTTTAAAGATATATATTTGTTTGGTTCTTACTTTCAAGTAAAGTGAGTTTTGCTATCATACCTTGTGTTTCATTCACCTAACCACTGGTCTTACATTCTTGGAGAAGTGATTAGGCCTCCCTTATTCTAAAAATGACTAAAAATGACTAAAAATGACTATGAACAAAACAACACTGTATTTGAGAACCGTTGATTGTGTCATAATTTTGATTTACGGTTTCCATTCTGTTAAATGGCAGGTTTCGGTTCTTAGCAGTTCATGATGGACAAGCAACTTCGCGGTTTCAGATAGGTAGCATTGACCTATATGCAAGCAGCAACGCGAACCAAAGCCTGTTATCGTGATCCAGCCACTGTCAAAATCTTAGTCAATATTACTGAAGGCTCATTGGCATGGCAGCATTAGGGTGCCTTTACATTAAGTGTTTGAAAATTCAAGTCTCGTTTGAGACAAAGGTATAGGATTTAGTGTGTGAGAGTTGGTAAAAGATAATTTTATTGTATTTGACACAGATTTGACTAGAATTAGGATAGAAGAAAAGAAATACAAATTTGGTGGTCTCTGAAATTGTCTTATTGAATGTTTAATCTTAATAATAAGAAGTTAAATACTATGATGACCACATATATTAGCCCTTTCACTAGTAATAGCATTTATAGAGTGGTTAGTTATCTCACACATTAGTAACACACGAACATCTCTGCAAACTTTGTTCAAACAATGATTTTCATACCACAAAAATCCTTATGATTTTTCACATCGTCACCTTCTGCACCAACTCAACTGCAACACATCTGTAGCCACAGACAATAGCATCAAAAACATCCCATAGACGTGGCCGGGCAATGGGTTAGTCGTGTGCCACATACTCATGTGGATTCACATGCGCTTGAGGCTCTTAGGTGCCCTAGTTGCGGTAAGAATGGTTTGATTAGGTGTGCCACTAATTAAAAATAACACAAAAGATATTCCACTAATGTACTTACAAATGAATGGTTGATAGGTGAAGCTAAGATGTTCATCGAATCGGATAACAAATTATTCGGTTTTGTTTAGATCGAATTATTCGGATTTGAATATTGTATGACTCTATTCGAAATCAAATCCGATTGATTCAAATAATAGATATCTTCATATCTCTATCTGATCCAAATCTATACAAATTCAATTCGGATCGAATTCGGATAAAACAAATAACAACTTTTTTCTTTCTATTTCTTTTGCGAATTTTTATTTTTTTAAAATTTTACTGGTTTAGAATCACAATAAAACATATAAAACTAGAAAATACAACTTAATCTTGAACACAAAATCAAAGTTAAAAATAATGTGTAATTGTTTAGGATCGGATTAGAATCTCTAATTTAGAACAATAATCGATTCTTGTGTAGTTGTTTAGAACTGGAGGACTAGAAGGTGTAAAGGCTCTTGAGTATTTGGTTGAAAACATAATAAGTAGTTAGATTATGAGTACCAATGACTCCTAGATCAACTGGTTTAGGAGTAGACACCCTATGACTTTTCAAAGTGGAAGTCATGGGTTGGAGTCTCACTAGGTGCAATATACTCCAAGTGGGCCAAATGTTTTACCACATTGGGTCTTTGGGTGATGGGTTTCCCTCGGAATGGTGAGCGAGCCGGGTCACCAGCGCTGTCTGTGTTCGCGGGCGTGGGTGACCTTTCGCCAATGGGTTTACCCGGGTGACCTTTCGTCAATGGGTTTACCCGGGTGATCTTTCACCAATAGGTTTACCCGGGTGACCGGGCTTAAAAATTATTCGTTGGCCGTTCAAAAAAAAGTTAGATTGTGAGTATTGGCTATAACTACAATGTGCTCTTATGTGATTTAATCAAATAGGCAATCATTCGTGGATCTTCCCTTGAATTAGTCTACGAATAATTCGAATAAAAATATTTTGTTATCCAAAATCCAAATAAACAATTCAGATTTGGATTATTATTTCACATTAGATCTTGAAGAATTTTTAGTGATTAAATAATTATTATTTTTCAATTTTTGTTGGTCATTTAAGAAAAAAGATGCTTGACTATTTGAATATTGGAAAAATGTTCAAATAATAATTGGCAACTTGCAATCACTTTGCCCAATAGTTGCATCAATCGCACGTAACGTCTTATTGTAAATTTGTAATTATCATTGGAATCAAGAAACCAATAGAAAACAAGCCACATGAAAAATGAAGAAATAAATGAACCCAAATGAAGCCGCCATGCCTACACCTCACAAAACTTGCAATCACTTTACCCATGAATTCACTAATACCCACATGGATTCAGTAATGAAGTTCTCATCTCAATCGTTCTATCATCATCATTGTTGGAATTGGTGTTCTCGGAATCATACAATCACTGCTCTTCTTATGGTACAATC
Source organism: Flaveria brownii (assembly GCA_018326445.1). Classification (NCBI taxonomy): domain Eukaryota; kingdom Viridiplantae; phylum Streptophyta; class Magnoliopsida; order Asterales; family Asteraceae; genus Flaveria; species Flaveria brownii. Next base: position 11,145 of record BJCN01345144.1, read on the forward strand.
ACATTCCATTTAGTTCATGTTCATTGTGCAAAGCAAACTACTTTTTCAAGAAATTTACACTAAAAACGACATCTCATTGTTTTGTTTAGGCTTTTTTCTTTTAAAATGTTGTAGCTCGTTGATTAATTCACATAATCACATTTGATCTTGAAGAATTCATGTGGAATTTGAATTTGTAGCTTATTTTGACAAAGAAATTGATAAATTTTGGAAATATATTGATGTGTGGGTGGGCTATATTGTGAACGCATCTGGGGTACTTGGTGCATGCTGTATTTGGATACATTTGTGTTCTATATTTGGTAAAAAAAAATTTCTTTTTTTGACAAAAAAGTTTCATTAGTGCCTCAAACGGAAATTGGCCTTAAGTTCAATTTGTACATTTTTTCCCTTTATAGAATGTTTCTCAATTTGTTGCATTTTTGTTCCTTTGATTGATGTATGTATGTATAGATATAACATAACTACCGTTGTAATAGATCTGTTCACCTGTTTTAGTCCTCTTTATTTTGTGTTAAAATATAATTAAAATATAACCTTTTTTTGTTGGATTTAAAAGTTCTTACTATGAGGAAAGGTAGAGCTCATTTAAGTATGGATTCCTTCACCTTAAGGGGTACATAGTATTATAAGCTGCATTTTTAATGTTAGAACTGCTAGTAATACAGATTACAGAAAAAATTATCGTACGCTGAGTTAATTGCTCATCATGTTGCACTTAGTTGTCACATATTTGCTTTGTTAAAGACAAATACTGCATCATAATACATATTAAATTACATATTTATTCCTAAATACCAAAGTACTCTTCTGTCACACAAAGAAGGCGTTAATGGTGTGGAAAATAGTGTCTGGTAATCTTGCTGATGTCTCGTTCTTCATTGTGTACTGTCATTTTACAGTTGTAATATTCATTTATAAGTATATCTGACTTGTTTTACAACCAAACATCTATGGCATTGGGTTGTGATGTATGGTCATCTTATTAAACTTGTAATGATAAATCGTTCCTTCTAAACCGAAAACATGTTCCTAAGAATTTTTTAAGTTAAGTTGTTTTTGTTGTGATGTATCCATATCAACCTGTCAAGTGACAACACTTGTAGGGGTGTAACAAGAATCGGATGTAATGTTTTGATTTAAATCTATTCAATTACATACTTAAGAAAAAGCTGTTAAATGAGAAGTAAAAAGGAGTCAATAAGTAGAAATCAGCACTAGTGTGAAGATAGGAACTTTTGGCCACACATGAGCAATGTTGTTATATGGATGGAAAAAGAATTTCCATCTTTATGTTTAACAAGTGTTACAAAATATTCATATTGATCTATTTGCATTAGTACAATTTTATGCTTCTATCTACAAAATATCAAAAAATATACATTCATTATCATTTTCTTCTAGCTCTGTAATTGTATTTTTCTATCTTTTTGAAGCAATTACCTTCCATATGTGACTGATTCTTTGACAATGAAGTTGCAGTTACCTTTATCAGCTTCAAAATTACATGACCTTGACATCATGCCAAAGGTACTGCAACTAGATCTTAAATTTGTCAACACATTCTGTTAGTTTGTTTAATTGTTCATAAACTCTGCAGACCCGATTAAAGATTTTGTAAATCATCTGCTTTTCCTTTTTAGCTCTCGAGCGAATGATGTGGACACAAAGTATCATAATTTGTCAACGAAGGTGCATATAGCTTTTCCTTTTCTACCCTTACGTATTTTTGTAAATGGTGTCAATTTTAAACCATTTACTTACAATTTTACAAATGGTTTGATTTGGGTTTTGTTTTATCTCTAATGAGTAAAACCAAAAAGTTAGTATAACTGAAAAGGGAAAATGGGTTATGGGTCAAACGGGTCGAAAGTCTCCCAATGTGTATTTTTAATTCATAATACCTCCTTGTCATTCCATTTAACAAAGTTTCGAATAATAACAAATTTGTAAAGATTGTAAATTGAAAGAAGACTTCGTTTTATAAAAATGTTTAGTTTTTTTTAATAAATGGATACTTAAGTTTTTAAAAAAAATTCTATCATTCTTTGTATGAGTTTTGTTGTTTATGCTTATGTTACTTTTTACAGTTGTTATTTGCATTAGTTTGATTGTTATCTTTCTGTTTCAACCCTCATCTTTCTGTTTATTCTTTGTAGCTGAGTTATAGACACCAACCGCACAAATCCAATGCATATTGAAGATGAAAGGCGATGATCTAGATGAAGAGACGAGACCTCAAACTGAAAGGTCTTAAAAAAAAACCCAAGAAAATATGACCAAATATACTAGGCATCTTGCAAAAACATGACCATAGTACTGGTAACTTACTGCATCATCAATGAGCTTGTATTAAATTAATGACAAAACATATTGGTCATATCTTTTCTTCTAGCAAGACTGTTTTAGACACAAGAAATCTAAAACTTAATGAAGATTACTATCATAGGAAATTATTGGTTCGTGCAATAATTAGACATGATTTGCCAACTTCTTTCTTAAAATATGGAGTTACAAATATATCCAAATACTTGGAACCAAGTGTTACTCATTTTCTAGGAACACAGTCTGATACTAGAAAGTTATACGAACTTGAGGGTAATAGACTTTGCGGTGAGTTCGAAAGATCTCCTAGTTGAGTTGGACCGCCCACTATTCTAACGTTAGAAAGTTATATGAACGCGTGAAATGCGTCAAGGGCTATGAGGTAAGGATAGAAAGGTTAGTCAGTGTCGCTCATAAAGGTTTCTGAAAACTTTGATGCAAGACGTTCCTACCAGGTGGAGTTCGACGCCTAGGATGTTTGTAAGCACGCCTTATCATTGAATACGAAAGGATTGAGAAGATATTTGGTTTCCTTCAAGTCTTTTATGAAGTGACCCGTAAATTATCTGAGCCACTTCAAATTTATGTTTCCCTAAAGTTTTCTAATTTACTTAAAGTTGGTTTGTTTAGATAGTCTGGATCATTATGTGAAGACAGCTAATGAAATGTTGGTGAAGTTTAACAAATATTGGGTTGATTATAATCTTTTATCAGCTATGTATTTGATCCTCGATACAAGTATTGCTTTCTTAAGTTTGCTTACACAAAGGTTTATGGTAACGATTCACCGCCACTGTACACGCATATTCTGGACATTGCGGTTAATTTCAACAAGTTTATGATGGAGACAGAGGCACTTCTATAAGTATTTTCAATTTACAAAACTCAATTCTTCGTCACATTTACCTTTTTAGTTCTTTTATCAGTTTAACTTGTATTCATTCCTTGATGTAATAATAATAGATTGATATGTTTGATCGTGTTGAATCTGTTGGTTTGGCTAGAAAAGGTTAAAACGTAATGGCTTTAAAGATCGACAAAGATGAAACCGAAAATACATATGCAAATCAAAGTTAACTTGGTGTTTGGTAAGTTTCTTAAAGCCATATACTAGATATATAACTCTTATAAAATAGCCATATAGTACCATTTTACAATTTGATTGAAGAATATAAAAAATATGGTTTACATGTGATATTATATTATTCAGCTACAGGATTGATGAGTTATGTACTTGCTTGGAGAAATCTAAATTTGTATAAAACCAACGTTTCATGCCGCCTACACGACATGAACGTGAGGGTTAAGCACACAGCTTGAGAACGTATGATAAATAAGTGTGTTGTCCGTTCTTACAATCAAACGGTTGTTTGTTTTGAAACGTGGATCTAAAATTAATTAAAGGGAAAAAAACACGGTACAAAATGAAACACTAAAAATAGGTGTGTGTTTGGTGGAGGGTGGGTTCTCGGTCTTAAACCCAAGTCAACATGCCAACTTCTCAAGTGACAACTACTGGTCGGTCGATCGGCCACACAAACCACCAATTAAATTTCAGTACTACTCGTTTAAAGTTAAAATGTATTAATACTAGTAAAAATACCACTTGATGCGACGGGTTGTCGTACATGTACTTTCATTTAACAATATATGATAATCTTTGAGGTAAAAATAAACACTCTACAAACTGAAATGCAAAACGACTTGATTTTAATTAAAATGCATACCTATAAAAATAGTTAAAGCTAATTGTATTTTCTAAAACAGTTTCTTTATTAACTTTGTTAACAACGTTCTAAAAAAGCATGAACTCTTTTCATCTCATGACGTTGTCCAAATCATCATCATTATTATTATCATTATTATTATTACTATTGTTATTATCCGCTTGCTAACAAAAGAATTAGTTTCTCTGTTTCTTGAGCTATTAGTACTCATAAACACTTTAAAATAGTAAAAGAAAGACAATTAGTAGAGCATCCACCATCCCCTTCTACATTTCTAAACCTAAAACAACACAATCACCCCCGTTGAACTCCACCACTGTCCACCACCAGCACCGAAAACCTAGTTTAGACTGTACAACTTTTCTAAAACAACGTACCACCTGTGATAATACCCCTAACCCAAACTCTTCATCTTCTGGCCCGTAGCTCGCATCCATATTGTCATATATGACTATTGCGTCACCATTATTTTAACCAATAGAAAAATATGTGACCAATAGAATGTTAATTATAAATTCCTTTGAAATAATTAGATCCTAAAGAAAGTGAACTTTTTAATTGGAGAACAAAAATGGATCGGGTTCCAACTTTAGTTGCCTTATCACATAGAAGGGTGCGAGTTGAGAATGTTATTTGCAAATTACGTGGGGAAAAGGAGGAGTCAATTGAACATCTTTTCACCTCCTATCCTTTAGTTGACTTGATTTGAAATCTTATTTAGTCAATGGTTTAAGTTACCTTCTATTTTTACCCTCTCTTTTAAGGGCTTGATAGAGCTACACAAAAGCATTCCGATGGATGATTGCAAACAAAAATAGTTCATGTTATAATGCTCATAATTTGTTGATGTATTTGGAAAGCACGAAAGTAATTTCTTGTCAAAGGTCATAGAGGAGATCAAGGTTTTAGTATTGTTATAGGTGAAAAATAAAATGTGAAAATCCATTGGATCACCCTAGTTATAAAATCTTTTATAGACGATTTGATTGTGTAAATTAATTTGTAGGTATTGGTGTTTTTTTGTATGTTGTTTGTCTCCTCTTTGTGTTTGGTTTATAGGATCTTTTGACATTTTTTAGTCCCGTTTTTAATAAAATTATCTTTGATGTTAAAAAGATTACATTTATAGCAAAGTATGTTTTTTTTCCCTTTCATAATTTACTTCTTGGGCAAAATTAATCACTCGAAGGTTTAAGTTTAAATTCTCTCCCAAATCCATAATTTAGTACCCAACATTAATCGGTTTATTTACTTAATTTTAGATTATTCTAGAAACCACCTTAAACTTACTCCCAAACATAGCAAGGTACATCGGCTGATGCACAGAGTACAACCTCTAAAAACCCTAATTGCCCCCAATTTCTCAAACTCTTTGATAAATCGCAAACAATTTAGGGGGAGAAACGAAAATATTTCAGAGGCAAAATCGATTCTCAAAAGTTTCATTTACGTTCTTCCCGCTGCTCATCTTCATCTTCTCTCTCCGATCCAATAATCTCAACGATTCACTCTGTAAGTTGTAATTTCCCCCATTTGATTGTTCCATCATTTGCTTTTTCAATCGTATTGTACATTTTGGTGTATGAAGATTGATTGTATGCACTTGAACGTATGTTTTGGTATGATTCTATTGTTTTTCGATGTATTATCGCGCAATTTCATCTTCTGCGTTCGAAAATGGAGTTTTGCTGTTTAATCAGTTCTAGGGTTTTTTTTTCGCTTAATTTTGCTGGTGTTCGGGAATTTGTTTACATGAATGCATAAATTTCATCGGATATGATATTGTGATGGTTTGTAAGTTATTGTGACTTGTGATTGTTGGAAATGGGTGTTTATGCAATTGTGCGGTGTTATTAGCAGGTGGTTGATTTTGTTGACTTGAAATAAGGAACACGAATGTGAAGTTAAGCGCAATTTGAACAGTGTTATTGCTGTTTGTAGAAATGTTTTAATGTTTGATGCTGGATTATGTTCTCTTTAAGATGGGGTTAGTTGAACTGTTTTTAGACTTTGAGATCTATGTTTTGGGGGATATGGTGTTCTATTGTGTTTTTGATGATAAGCCTAATTCATGTTTAGGTTTTTCCAACGTTTTAGATTTTTCAGTTTTGTAAGAAATAATGAGTGTTTATCCTTACTACTTGTTAGTATCTTGTTTTTGATTTGTTATTCTCCTGCTTTATTCATTATTGAACTAATGGAAGATGTATGCATGCTATGCCATGGTATGCTTGTTGTTGTTGATATATGAGTTTACGCGGTGTTTTAATGTTAGGCTTTTGAGGTCTGAAAAGCTACCACGGAATGTAAATGTATGAGATTAGTCATATATGGTATCACAGGGTGATGAACTGTTAATAATATGTTTATTGGAACCCATTAAGTCAATTTCACAGTTAAATGTTTGTCGATAGCATGACATCTTGGAATAAAGTTATACACGATTTCCCGGGAATTGCTAGTTAGATTATATTATAACTGAAGGTTGACGCTGGTATTGAGTTTCCACATCTGTTTTGTGTTTTCAGATTGGGATTTGAAGTGGACTGTGGAGAGGGAGAATCCTGTGATTTTGTGGTCCCTTTATATTATAATAGAATGTCATTTTGGTTTTATTATAAGTGAGATATTCTGAGTAGTTTATATTCATAGATCATAGTGGCAATGGAGTGTAACAAAGATGAGGCTCACAGGGCAAAGAATATTGCAGAAGAAAAGATGGTGAAAAATGACTTTGAAGGGGCACGGAAGATTGCATTGAAGGCCAAACAATTGTTCCCTGAACTTGATAACATTTCCCAGCTGGTTACAGTTTGTGATATTCATTGTGCAGCTCAAAAAGTGATATATGGTGCTGGAAAAGATTTATATGGAATTCTTCAGGTTGAAAAGGTAGCCGATGAAATTACCATTCGGAAACAATACCGTAAACTTGCCCTTGCTCTTCATCCTGACAAAAACAAATTTCCGGGAGCGGAAGCTGCTTTTAAACTTATTGGTGAAGCAAATATGATACTTTCAGATAAAGAAAAAAGGTCGATTTATGACATTAAGTGTAGAGAGCCTGCCAGAGCTTCTGTTTCAAAGGTTCAAAACCGTCAAGGAAATCAAACTTCTTATGCAGGTCAACAGAAAAATTTCAAAAGTGGCCCGAGTTCTCAGTTTAATGGTGTGACTCATGGTCAACAATCAACAGCAAAGCCGAGCATACCATCAACATTCTGGACATATTGTCCATTTTGTAACATTAAGTACGAGTATTACAGAGAATTTGCAAACAGACCTTTGCGGTGTCAGCATTGCTCAAAACTTTTCATTGCTCTCGACATAGGTTCACAGAAGCCTGCTAAGGGGGCCAGTTTTGTGAACGGAAAGGTGCAGAGTGTAAATCTTGAATCCAAGCCTGTTTCTCAACAGAAAGAGGCTGGAATAAAAAAGGATGGAAATATTCCTTCTAATTTTGCACGTAAGAAAACTGAAGATACTAGAATGAAACATGAAGGGGTCACAAAGCCAAAGGTTAATAGTGTACCGAAGCCAATGGAAACGGGATCTGCAAAAGGCACAAACAAAAAGAGAGGAAAAAATATGGCAGCAGAATCTAGTGAAATCAAATTTGATAGAAAGGAGGCGGCAGGTGTTGGAGTTAGTGGTGGTCCTGGTGCTAAAGGCACGAACAAAAAGAGAGGAAGAAAGAGGACAGCAGAATCTAGTTCAACTAGTTCTGATGATGTAGAGGTTGCTGCTGGTGGAGTTAGTGGTGGTCCTAGTGGTGACAATCTCAATCAGAGAAGATCTTTTCGACAAAGACAACAAGTTTCATACGGGGTAGATGGCGGTGGTGAGTTTAGTCCTCAAAAAAGATCAAAACCAAGGAAATCATCTAATGACATTGAAGATACGAAAAATGAAGATGCTTCTGGTTGTGTGGATAAATCTGATGCGGCACCTGCTGAGGTCAGCACCCCAAATGGCAAGTCAAAAGCTAACATAGAAGAGGCTGTTACCCCTGACATTTATTCTGAGTTTGATTCAGACCCGGTGTTTGTAGAGTGTCCAGATCAAGAATTTACAAATTTTGACAAGAATAAGGATGAACATTGTTTTGCAGTTAATCAAATCTGGGCATGCTATGACTCTGTTGATGCCATGCCAAGATTCTATGCACAGATTAGGAAAATTTATTCATCGAAGTTTAAGCTGCGATTCACTTGGTTTGAATCTGACCCAGATAACGAACTTGAAATTAAATGGGTTGAAGAAGGATTACCCGTTGGTTGTGGGAAGTTTGTGCTTGGGGAAACCGAGGAAACGACTGATCGTCTTATGTTTTCTCATCAGATAGTAGCTAAGAAAGGTGCGAGGAAATCTTCATATGTCATTAGCCCCCAGAAAGGGGAAATTTGGGCTCTTTTTAAAGACTGGGATATTAAATGGAACTTGGACCCAGAAAATCATAAAAAATACAAATTTGACATTGTAGAGATTTTAGAAGTTCATAATGACTGTATATCTGTTGGATTCTTGTTGAAAGTGAAAGAGTTTATTAGTGTGTTTCAGAGATCAATCCAGGCAGGAGCTGTTGAACATAAGATTCCATCTACTGAGCTGTTTAGATTCTCTCACTGTATCCCATCAGCAACACTTACTGGTACTGAAAGAGCTGGTGTACCTGCTGGATCTTTTGAGCTGGATATGGCTTCTCTTCCAAATGACTTTGAAGACTATTGTTCTTATTCTTCTAACAATGTAAATACTGCTTCTGAATCACATGAAGAAAAAGTCGAACCCACTAAGAATATGGCAAATACTCCAAAGAAGCATATGAATGGTCTTGACAAGGATTTGCTTAAGCCTCGTCGATCCCCGAGAGGTTTAAAGAGCCCGAAACAAGAATAATCCAAATCTTGAAAACAAGGTCAGGACCCCCCATTCTAGTTACGTGAACATTAAATTTTGTCTTCTGTAGATTACATGATATTAACTTGATCGTGCAGTGTTGATTGCGGCTTTTCTTTGCTGACATGGAGGGATTTTGGGCAAAAAAGTTTTTTTAAAAACTATTGATTCCTCTGTTAAGTTGCATTAATCTTGACAGTAGCATTACAGCAGTGAGAGCTTGTGATGAAGCTTCAATCTTGACAAACTAAGGCTGGCTAGCTTTCTGGGCATTTTTAAGTCATTAGTTATGTAAAAGGGTTTCAGAGAAATGCCAAACTTGATAATTTTGAAGTTAATAGTTTATGGTGTTAGTATTACCATTAATCTTCCTGTAGCAACCTATGATTTGGTTATCCGTTTAATCTGGCCTGAAGGTAAGGTTTCAACAAGAGTTTTATTTGATTAAACCTTTGTTATGAGCTTCGTTTTATTTTTTTTCTTTTTTTCTAATGACCAAGTAGCATCACACTTGCAAACTTTTGTACGTTGAGTTTTGATCCAAATCATGTTTCTTGTTTGGTCCAAAAACCCATGGATCTTGCACCAATGGAAACATAAATCACCATCGACATAAGCTTGTGAAAAGAATGAATTAAAAGGATCATTAGAAAATCAATTTGTTATTCGGGTTATTTATGTCGGTGTTTTATGGTTAAGTTATAACTTATTTGTTAAAATTAAATTATCGCATAAACATCACATAAAAAAGTCCTCTAAAGTGCTCAGATCACTTGTATATTTTATGAACAGTAACTTTGTAACAGAGCATCGACTTTGCTATTTATAGTTATCTATAATATGTGTATAAATAATTGAATTAAAAAAATTCTTAAAACCGGCATTAATATTTTTTTTAATATATATTAAAATGTACTTTTTTTGTTTTTTTATATTTATAAGTTAGCACTTTTGTTTTTATTTGAATCAAAACCTGATTGAAGTTATTAACACAAACGAATTTGAATTAGGGCTGACAAATTTGTAGAAACATGTGAAGTAATCCATTTTTGGTTGTCTCATTTAATTGTTTATCACCTTTTTGGTACAACCTATCATTTTAGATGTGAGTGCTTAGCACATCTAAAATGTGTTAGCACATCTAAAATGTGATTACAGTTTACAATTTGGTAAGGAGTTTGCTTTGGGCTTGTTTACATGGGTAGAGGTTGTTTGACAATTTTTGAATGATTAAATGCTAAATCAATAAAAAGTCTGAACCATTAAATGATGAACCAGTAAGAGGTCTGAACTATTAAGAGTTAATATATCGCTTAACTATTAAAAGACAAATGTTTGACCAATTCAGATAAGAGGTTTTAATCATTCAGCATTAGTATAGTGATTAACCATTTAGGTACAAATGTCTGAACCATTCAGACATTATGCGAAACAAACAGTCTGAACCATTACGTGCTAAATCGTTCGAAAATCTAAACCACTAAGAGGCTGATTCAAATGTTGTCAACCGGCCTTTTAGTCGGATAGGTTGTGTTTAGGTTATATGATTCTAAAGTATGTTTGACTGAAGTATTTTTATTTTTATTTTTTTCAATTTTAACTTTTTATTTTTAACACAAATAAATATAAGTTATGTTTGGGTTTTATCAATATAACATATCAATTTGACATGATTGACACTCAGGTAATTATATTATATATATATTAAACCATTTGGTCGGTGGCTACAGTGCCACCGTACCTCTGGTAATGCGCATTGTACAAGTCAACCAGAATGTTGTCACTGACCCTTTCTTCTCTCTCTTCTTTTTGCAATCATCGTAGATTCTTTTTTCTTCATCTTCATTATCCTCGGATGGCCGGATATCTTCCCAAGAACCAGTATAACGTCGCCCCCACCACTTGAAACACAATTACGATGAAGTCGTCGGACTGTCATATTTAGACATGATCTTAATCACGCTTTGAGGCTTACCACAACCTGTAATCAAGAACTTCAAATTTTTGTTATCAGAACTCAAAACTTCCATCAACAGCATAGTTTACGTCTTTCTTTGTCGCTAGGAAAGCCAGATTTAAAATTTACAACAGTGATGGATGAATGGGTGGGTGTTTGAATGACAAGGCTAAAAGGAAAGCATTGTGGTGATGATGCTGGTGCTGCTGGGTTGTTAGTAAGTGTAGATGTTTTATTCAATTTAATTGTGTTTAGTGTGTTGTGAAAAAGATGAAGATGATATAAAATAAACTAGGTGTTGCCGTCTTGGATTGCGGGAGTCCCAAGAGCACTCCATCTTTTTTCTGTTTTAAAATAAAAAATACTGGCAACATTTTCCAATTATTTTATTTATTAAATATAATATAAAATAGAGAAAAATATGAGATAATATTGGCAAACTAATAAAATAAAAAGTTTAGTTTAAATATAAGACAACACATATTTCCAATGAACATTATTTTTAAATAATATTTTTAAATTCAACTTGTATTATAACGTTGAACATGCAAGTTAAATATTAATTTGATTATATAACATCTTTAAATATAAATTGTTGTTGTTAATATCCAAATTCTTAAACCATTAAATAAAAGAATTGTAAACTGATACATGTTATAAAACGATGAAGCAAATACAACGTATATACATTTATTTATTTTTATGAATTCTTATATACTGAATACTAGGTTAATCCCCGTGTATTACACGGATTGAATAAATAAAATATTAAAAAATTAGTAATAATAAATTTTTATGCATTACAAAATCATTTTTTAAAGATAAAATATGATTATAATTACGTATAAATATCTACTTTAAGTAAATAACCAGTAATGTATTTTTCTTAAACCTTTTTTTATAAAAAATATGATTTTTAAATATTTATTTTAAGAAAAATTATATTTTAAAGAAAAATTTTGTTGTACTATATATTTTATAAAACTTTTGTTTTAAAAAAAGTGATTTTAATAAAAATTGTTTTTTTATTAATTAAATTATACATTGTTATATTTGAAAATAGTATGAGTAATATTATTAGTAGTCAATGTTATTAATAAAAATATAGAGAAATGAGAACACTAATATGATAAGGCTTACAATTATTTCACGTTTGTTTTTACTTTTTTATAGATAGATAGATAATCTAAAAATCAATTAATTAAACGGATTATAGTTAGTAATAAATAATATAGTTAGATTATAATATTTTAATATAAAATATAATTAAAATTATATATATCTAATAGTTCAAGAAATAAAATAATTATACTATGTTTAACTCTTTTATCTAAATAGTTTTGTTTTTAAACAATCATTTTAAGTTTTTTTTTAAAATATTTTTTTATCAAAATCTTGTTTTTCAAAACTCTTGTTTCTAATTATTCTGATTGTTTTAATAAGATTATTTTTAAATTAGATAATTTGTATTTAAAAGAATCTAGATAAGAGAGATAAATATAGTGTCACACCCCCGCTTGTAGCGGAAACACGAGGGTGCGACGGACGGGATCGTCATAACACTTGGTTTGTTTACAGAGACATAATAAATGCAATGATCCACGTGTCATGACGTCGCCCGACACAACGGTGAGTTGTGTCGTGGTTAGTCAGTTCCACGACTATCGTAGTCTATTAATTCAAAGATAATCCAACATACAAAACGTTCACATATGAAAATGAATAATTAACAATACAATACAAATTAATTAAAATCCTGAGGGTCTCTGCTAAGGCATCGGCACTAGCTATCCTCTTTGATTGTGATCACCTGAAAAGATATGCTTAAAATGTCAACAATAATGTTGGTGAGTTCCGCAGGTTTGAATTGAAAACAGTTATTTGATGTTGTATA
>BJCN01345150.1:0-20756 GCA_018326445.1 Flaveria brownii
TGTAATGTTTGTTTTAGAATCAATGAAATGAAATTTGGAATTTAACATATTGACACTTTAAATACTATGTTGACTTTGAACAATCTATCACTTATCCCGCCCCGATATTTCCGCCATCGGTTGGGGTGTGACAAGGCTAATCTCAGGTAGCACAACTGTTTCTTCTACACCCCAACATGGACATAAATGTCCTAATCTCTGGCCTATAACAAATGTAATAAGCTAGTTTACACCTATGCCCATGACTATAACTTTTTCCTACATCGAAACCACTCTCCTTTAACGTACTTGGCTACCTCTCTATTTTTGAAATGCAAAGGATACTAGGGTTATGGGTCCCGATGTAGTGATTAATGAGGTTGGTTTAGTGGTGACTGTAACCTGTTAGTGCATTTCCTTTTGGTGGTGGGCTGTCTTTGACTCGAAATCTAATGCTCAACTCGTAGCATTATAGACGGCTCAAGGTTTGTGAATCTAAACATCATCCTTCAGTTCCTCTTTGAGGTCGTTCAAGAAAACTCCTAAAAGGCAATGATTTGGCCAATATAAAACCCCGCATAATCTTTTGGCAAAATTCTGCCTATATTCTTGAACCTAACATGTTTGTCTGTTGTTACACAGGTGCTCGTCGGGGTTTTGAAACTCGAACGAGCCAAGAAAAATTATTGGAGCTTGAACCAATTCTTCATAAAAGGAGTGGGTTGATTAGAAACAACCATGAGTAGAGATCCGATGCATCTCCCTCTAGATGCATTAGAACGACACCCATCATCTCCATGTCGAGTATATTATAGGACTTATAATGTTTTTCAACCTTAAGGATCCAACCTCTTTGGGTTACCCTTGTTATACTTAGAGAATTCAATTTCGTTGTACTCTTTAGATTGACACAATAATATTTTTAAATCAATAAACACATTCCCACTATTGAGGTATAAGATTTTGCAAGAAGGGTTAAGCAACCGACTCTAATATAATGTGAAGAATTTGAGGAATTTTTGCATAATTAAGTTCTTTTGGTAATCAAAATTGTAGCCCTAATCGTAACTCTATAAATATAGTATTAGACATTGTAATTGTCCTGAACAAAGAACAATATAAACCCTAGTTACAATCGTGGATATATGTTACACCGGTCGAACTACATAAGTCTTGTTCCGTTTTTACGTTTACTTTCTGTTTTCTACGTGTGATTACTTGGTTGTGGTTTGCGATCAAAGATACCTAACACCCACTTTGTAGTGGGCAATCAATTATAGATTCTTATAGTTTTATATTTAGAAGGTTATCTAGGGATAATAGGTTAGTAGACATAGAAACATGCATAATTTTTCCATAACTACATTAAGCTACCCGTTCGAATGGGGATCAAAATCGAAATATTGATAATTACTCTACATATTAAAAACCAACATTCGTTATAATAAATTTAGCTAATTGGTTGGGTTTGGTTCAATCAAGGGCTGTCATACGGTAGACATTTTTTTACTCATTTTAGTTTTAGTTTATAAGCAATTACATTGTAAAGTTACAGCCGTTTTTATTTTTGTACACTATTATTTTGTTACATATTTTCTTATTCTTTTATATTCCGTAGCGTAACAGTTGTGTTAGCTAGACTTTGTGTTTCAACTTTTTTAAAATTAAAGTTACAGTCGTTACGATATTTTTTGTATTCATTTTTTTAAGTTTGATTACATTGTAGAGTTTTACGCATAACGTGTGTAAGAAACAGTCTTAGGGTGGGAAGGCGCACCCGCCGTGAGTCGCGGACGCTACGACCCCATACGCTCCCCCTCCCACCCACACTTCGTGATTTTTCCTCTTTTACCGTAAATACTCGCCGTGAGGCGTGCGCGGAATTGAGATTTCTAGTCAACATAAGAGATAAAACAGACCATAGTTCATCGCGTTCAATTAAGCTCGGCTCTTAAGCCCAACATAACAGTCCCATTGTTCGTTGCGTAATCGCACTTCTCACTAACCACGGCGACTCCCTCCGGCGACCTCTGAATCACACACACACATCAACACACACACACATCAACACACACACACATCAACACACACATGGCTCCAAAGAAGAAACAACAACAGCAGCAGAAGCAGAAGTCATCTTCTTCATCCAAAAGCAAGCCCCAATCTTCCACCGGCCCCAAACTCCAAATATCAGCGGAAAACGAAAACCGCCTCCGACGGCTGTTACTCAACTCCGGTCGATCAACGCCGGATCCGGTGCACGAAGATTCTTCTAATCTCACCAAGGCGCAGAAGGCGAAGAAGCTGCACTCCGTTTACGAGAAGCTCTCTTGCGAGGGCTTCACTGATGATCAGATAGAACGTGCTCTTTCTCACCTCAAGGTGTTTGATCAATCTCAATCACCTAGTTTTGTTTTCGAATTGAAATGATTGTAGAGGTCGTGCGTAACATTGTATATGGTTGAACTGAATTTTGCAATTTCACTATTTTGTTTGCTCAAAATACCAGACAATTTATGTGATTTGTTCCCTTTTTTACTTGTTGAAAAGGAAAGTACTACTTTTGAAGCCGCTTTAGACTGGTTATGCTTGATTCTGCCACCAACTGACCTGCCACTGAAGTTTCGCAGTAGCACTACAGTTCTTCCAAATGACGGTATGCAAAAAGGCATTTCGCATGTACTTTAATATAATTAAATTTATTGTTACTCTTGTTCTGCAAGTTAGATGTTATACATCTTGTGCTCCATCTGGCAAATTAGGTGGTTCTGTGGGCATCATATCAACTGCACGAGATGACTGGGCTCCTTTGCCTGACTCATCAGCTGCAACTGAACATGAAATGGAAGATATATCAATCACAAGTATAGTGCAGCGAAAAGTTGATACATTGGATTCTCTCCAGCAGTCTCAAGCAGATTGGATCCGTCAGTATATGGAGCAACAAGAAGAGGTGCTCAATCATATAGTTTACCTTCTTATAGGACAAACCTAATAAATAATAATACTAGATTATGTATCATAATTAATGCAAACTTTATCTTTCTACCTAAGATTTAGTATATCTAAATGAGAATGTCCAAATATTTTCTTTGTACAATATACTGTGATATTAAAACTGCAAACTAATGAAGTTGTCCTCTGCATTATTTATAGGATGAATATGAATCTTGGGAAGATGCTGCAGTTGACGAGGTATGGTTGATGCTGTATTTGTCTGATAGCATGCTCTATTATGAGAAATATAAGACGTCATGGTTCGTGTATCAAAGTTTAAATCTTCTGCTCATTTTTTTACTGCCATCTTTCACTAACAGGAACCTGGCTTTTAAGTTGCATTTTTTATAAAGGTGTTTAGCCTTTCAATCCCATTAAACATCTAACCATAGCATTGACACTGAAATCCAGCTGTACATGGCATGTTGTTTTAGTAATCTAAATTAGTGTGTGATATGATCTGTTAGTACTCCTTTCCATTTGATCAACCCCAATTTTCACAGGGTTTTATGTGGTATGTGAAAGTCTTTATCATTATGTTGCACATTGTTGATATTATTAAGTGGATTGGGTTAATTTGTTAAAAACATTAAAAACAGCTTCCTTGTTTAAGCAACTACTTGAGTGTTCCTTCTATTGTTCTCTCTTTTTAGACATCAGAGCCAAGAAGCTATGAGATTATTCGCGAGGAATACCACAGTGCTCGGTTGCAAGCCATAAATGCTAAAGAAAGAAAGGATAAGAAAGGCCAAGAACAATCTGGTCAAATAATTCGTAAACTTAAACAAGAGATGGCTGCCCTAGGTTAGCTTAAGCTCATAATTAATGCAGTATAATTTCATTATCTGTATAAATTACATAATGTCAATGCTACACGCAGGTATATCGGTTGATACATTAGCTGCAGAGTTTGAGAGTCGTCATCGTGCCATTGAGAACAAAAACGTTAAAGCTGTTATAGGTGGAGAAGATGGTTGCATAGAATCTACTGTTGAGCAAGTGAGCCCGCAAGATAGTGAAATGATGACAGACAATTGCTCTACCCAGGATGTCTCGTTAAGTGGTCCCAGTCAAGATGGAACTGTTGCAGATGAAGAGTTTGGAGATATTGAGCTTGGTGATATGTTTCTAGAAGATTCATCATCTGGTCAAGTTTTGCATCCGGAGATTGTGGAGTTTCAGAAGAAGGAGAAGATGAAAGAGTTAACAAGTGAAAAGAACTTGAAGAAGTTGGAGGGAATTTGGAAGAAGGTGATGCTTGCTTTGAATTTTGATATGAGTACGTTATGGTGATAAGATGATGCCAATTATTATTGAATATGTCTATGGGGGTGCTTATTTTAGAGGCGGCAAGAAATTTGGGGGGGGGGGGGTTGTTGAATTGGGTAGGGGGTCAAAATGAGTCATTTTTGGTATGTATTGGGTTAGGTTGGCCCAGATTAAACAAGTAAACAACCCCTTATATTCCATTTTTTTCTTCTAGACTTGCTTGTTGTCCATGGATGTCCGTTATATTAATCTATACTTGTTTTCTATTTTTCTTACTATGTTTCCTACAAATACAGGGAGACCCATTAAAGATTCCTAAGGCTATTCTTCACCAGCTTTGTCAAAGATCTGGATGGGAGGCACCAAAATATAATAAAGTACAAGGCACAGGAGATGGATGTAGTTACACTGTCAGTGTGATACGTAAAGCTAGTGGCAGAGGTAAGAATAGAAAAGTTGGAGGACTAACTACAGTTCAGCTACCTACTCCTGGGGAAACAGTTAAAACTGCTGAGGTATATTTTAATGCCAACCATACAAATTGCCATCAAGTTTAGAATAATATATCCGCATGATTGTTTGTGGTTCATCAGTCCTGTTTCTATTTGAGACATTTGATTTCTGTATTTTGGTAAATACCATATTGAAAATTCTTATTAGTTATGTAATTATAAAATTAGATATAGACATGTGATTTCTGTTACCAAAACTGTTCCAGTCTGGTGTCATAGTTCCACACTTCCACGTTCTGATGTTTTGCTCTCAATGGTCAATATTATGTTTTGGGATATATTCGTTGGCCTTTTTCATCATTTTCAAAGGCATGGCTAAAAGGATATGGTAAAACCTTGATTAAAAATGAATACCCTTAGGATCAGGAATTTTTTTTTCTTTAGTGAGATTATTTATTAATCGATAGCAACAATGGTAAGAATTCTGTATCGGTGAAAATAATTCATTTGGCCAGGTTATTCGTTTATCAAGGTTATATTGTAGTATGTTTTTCATGCTTATGAACACCACCTTATTTTGTTTCTATTCATATGTTTTTACTTGCTCAATATGGATTTGTAAGATGTATTTGAATTGGTTTATTTAAAATTTCAAATCTGACAACTATGAAATCACTCTTTTCACTCTAAGATCACTGGAGAATCTAACTTTAACCCTAAACTGTCTTATCTTCGTGTCAATTTGTCATTCTACACATGTTCTTCAAAAAGTATTGTAGCATATCTTAGAATCTAACAAAATACTAGCATTCTGCATGATGCTTTTAATTAGGGATCTTTGGAACTCTATATACATCTTAATTTACCATGTTTGCATTAGATTACAATGGTTTCAAATAGAGTGAAATTGTCAATATATGACACCCCTATTTTACATGGGTACTTATTTTAAAGCTGTTCTTACTGTGAAATTCAAGATAATTTGATTATGGAGAACTCCTTATAGACAAGAAGATTCTTTTTTCAGATGTATGATACTTTTCTTTTTAGGATGCACAAAACAGAGTCGCTGCATATGCTTTGTATCAGCTCTTTCCCGACCTACCTGTACACTTGATGATGACAGATCCATATGCTTCACTTGTTCTACAATGGCTGGAAGGTGAATTTTGGATATCACACAACCAAATTCATAAATTGGATGTTAGAGTACTTCAGAGTTGATTAACTATTTTTAAATAATTCTTCACCTGAGGCGGAATTTAGTATTCACTTACAGATATGATCCTGTTCCAATGTACTATAAAGTTTCAAAACTTGCAGGGGACTTATCAGGAGATGTGAAAAACACCGAAGTAGATAGAAGGGCAGGTTTTGTGGATTCTTTGCTTAATTCTGATGAATTTGATGCTGTTGTTTCTGAGGATCTGTCAGATACTTCTGCACAAAATAATTTTCAGTTTTCTCATGTTCAAGAAGATAAAAGCTCAAGAGATGCTGGCATTGATAAAACTCCTGAAAGTATGTTTTTGGTCTGTTTATAGAAGCATCTTCATTTCTGCTTACAAAAGTCACCTAGCTGTCCTAGCGATAGAGGGATGATTAGTGTGCATTATCTTTTAAACATATTTAGGCATCCTTCAAATGTTCTTTAATTTTTTGGAAATAAAACAGCGAGTACAGTGAAAATTTTTCACTCTAGCCTATGTTAGTTTCCCCTCTTTTACTGCATTTAGCAGTTAGAATGGTCAGTTCGCAATTAAACTACAAGTACAGTGGTTAGAAAAGTTACTCATTTATAAACAGGGATAAGATCAGATGCATCAATGTTCTTTTTTCCAGTACCAAAAACTGTAAGTTTTAACTTGTACATCACCTTCTATTGATTAATTTGGCAGGTACCTGCTATCATAAACACGCAGAGAGTTCTTATCTCAAAAAGCAACAAGAGAGTAAAAAACAAATGAAGAAGTACGAGGTTAGCACATTTACTCTTTGTAAACTCTTTTTGGTGCTATTAGATGACATGGTGTTTGATCAGTTACACCTCTAGACTGCATGGAAATGGAAGTACTTGTTCGGATAAATGCAGAATGTTTAACTTTGTAGGCATGTATTTATCCATTAGATGCATACCGGCTTCTGGGCTTAACTTGTAATGATTTATTGCCATTGTTTCTGTAGGACATGTTAAAATCTAGAGCTGCACTCCCCATTGCAGAAATGAAAAGTGATATTTTGAATTTGTTAAAAGACAATGACGTCCTTGTTATCTGTGGAGAAACAGGTTGTGGAAAAACAACTCAGGTGACAATTAACACTATGCTGATTTTAGTGTAGTCCAATATTAACTTTTATGCTTAATACTTCCACATTTATACAGAAAAACATTAACCAGTGTTTCATGTAGGTGCCCCAATTTATTTTGGATGACATGATTGAAGAGGGGCATGGTGGGATTTGTAACATTGTGTGCACACAACCAAGAAGGATAGCGGTCAGTCAACAGTTGTAATATCATTGGCAAAGCAATTGTAATATTATCCCAGGCTGACACATATTAAGGCTTATTCAATTTGTAGTAAAAGTGGAACACATTTGTTTTATAGGCTATTTCTGTTGCTGAGAGAGTTGCAGATGAGCGTTGCGAGTCTTCACCGGGCTCTAAAGATTCTTTGGTTGGTTATCAAGTACGCCTTGATAGTGCAAGGTGACTAAAATATACCACTTCTATGTTTTCTTTTTCATCCTCACACTGTTCACATTCATGATAAGCTGTAGAACATGTTAATTTATCTGATAACAAAAATCAAATCTTAAACATTTTGGTATATATGACCTCTAGTATGAGTAGTTTAAACGCGCCCTCACTGGATTTTGTGAGATTAAAGCATACCATGATGGAATTTGTATTTTGTTGTCTAAAAGTTGAACACATCCTGGGATTCTTTGATTATAAGATATTGAGTTGTATACATGGTGGATGATTGTTATATATATATTCACAACAGAAAGATAGCTCCATGGCGTTTTATCTGCCTGAATTTTTGATGTTGGTCAGCAATTCTCAGATAGACCGATGCATTTAGTTCAGTTGAGTACTATAAAATGGAAGCATTACATTTTTAAAGGCCTTTCCTGGTGAAAGTGAAAGATTAAGTGAGTTTAGTGGATTAACCAGGCGGCGCATGTTAGTCTACTAAATTATATAAATAATTACAAATTTTGAACATTTTCTAAGTACTTCCTGCACTCTGATTTCCCTTCTCATACTGATATGTTGCATGACCTTTTCTGTTTCCAGAACTGAGAGCACAAAACTTCTTTTTTGTACAACTGGCATTCTGTTGAGGATGATTGTGGTATGCTTATTCTTCTAAGTGGAGTGTTTTCTATTTGGCTTTGTTTTACTTCCAGTTGCAGATGTTGATCTAGTACTGGTTTTTTCATTTGCATGCTTTACGTATATTACTGACAATACTGTGGTTTATAACCTATTGGATTACTTTCAAATTTTATAAGTAGGCTGGGTGCTGGGCCAAACTGCAATAGATCTACTAATTCCTACCTTCTGTAGTTATCTTTATGGAAGACTAGAGAATATATTGAGGTTCATAATTTAGTTATCCATAAAGTTTCTTTTTTATAACCTGTCTATCTAGTAATCCCTACCCTCTGTAGTTATCTTAATGAAAGACTAGAGAATATCTATAAAATTAATTTTCATTGCAGAGGATTTCTATCGATAATTTCTTGGTATTATGTGGCCATTTGTAAGGTTAATTGAAATTGGAAGGAGTGTCATGGAAGTTTATCCTAGCTGGCAGTTTACGCTTAATCTTTTCTTACATTTTTTTTCAATTTCAAACTGCAGGGAAAGAAAAGCTTTGCTGATATAACTCATGTCATAGTTGATGAAGTGCATGAACGATCTCTCTTGGTGAGTTAGTGAGATTACAGTTTGTGAATGATCTAATTTGTTTGTTGTTGCATCAATTTTCATTTAAATGCATGTCGATTTGTTGTGCATAATAGTACTTTTTCTTTGTTTATGCCATCTTCAGTTTGTTGGTCAAATTTATACTATTCCTTGAATCTTTCATTTTAATTCTATTTTCTTTTAGGACTATTTCATCCTCTTCCCATCTGTATCATTTTTTCCTAATACAAACAGTTGGGACGACAACGCAAGGGGAAATACTATGAGATTAAAGTGATATCATGTTATTAACTTATATCATGTTCTAGGGTGTAATTAGTCATTTCTGATTTCTTTTATAACCATATAATGTGGTTAAAAGCATGTGAGTGGTTATAGTCTAATTTTCTTATGTCTTTTTTTTATAACTCTTCCTTTTGTAACAGGGTGATTTTCTACTAATTATTTTGAAGAATTTTATTGAGAAGCAATCTGCCCAAGGCACACGCCAGAAGCTGAAAGTTATCCTTATGTATGTTTAAATGAACAATGATACCAATACAGCTGCAATGGTTTACATGTATGCTGGAAATTTCAAATTGACATAAATATTTTGTGTTAAGGCATTGATATGTTTTCCAGGTCTGCAACTGTTGATTCACAACTTTTTTCACATTACTTTGGTGACTGCCCTGTTATTCATGCACAAGGCCGAACGCATCCTGTGACAACCCACTTTCTTGAGGACATTTATGAGAGTATAGATTACCGACTTGCTTCAGATTCCCCAGCTTCTTTGAAATCTGATACACCAAAGCAAAAGGTATCTTTACCCCTTTGTTGCACTAATACTTTAGTCTAAAGATATTCTCTCGAACTCATTGGGTCTATATTGTAAATGTTCAAGTTCAAAGGAATTAGAGTGGAGAAGGTGAAAAGGGTAGCCAGGGCTAGCATAGCCTCGTCATGCGCAGATTTCTCTCTCATATTCAATTACTTATGTAGATTCTTAAAAACTGTCTTGTAGGTCTGATCCGTTGAACATTAATACATTTGTCTATCACATATTGATGAACTTGAAATTACGAAAACATTAATTTGGTTTAGACCTCTATCCATTATATTTGTGTGCTAGTATATATCTTGGAAACTGGATGATGCTGTAAGTTTTGTGCTTATCATCTTATTAGCTATCTCAATCTACTCATTAGTTAAACATCTTTGAACTTGATCACTTTAGGGTGCTGCTGTTGACAATCACAGGGGGAAAAAAAATCTCGTTTTATCTGCATGGGGTGACGAATCTGTTTTATCCAAAGGTTATTCAAACCCGTATTATTTTCCAGAAAACTATCAAACATACAGTGAGCAAACTCAGCAAAATCTGGTAATTCTTCTTAGTATTGCTTGGAAAAATTCTGATACACCTGTGGAAATTGCTTTTATAAATTCTGTAACCTTCTGAACAGAAAAAGTTGAATGAAGATGTTATTGATTATGATCTTCTTGAGGACCTGATTTGTCATGTTGATAAAACTTACCCTGAGGGTGCAATATTGGTCTTTCTACCTGTAAGTCTCTTGATTAATGATGTTATGTTCTATATATATGTTGTAATAGTTTTCTCTATGGTAATTTATTTAAGATGATGGGTTAAATTAGTTAATTGCAACAGGGAGTTTCTGAAATTCACACATTGCTTGACAAGTTAGCTGCTTCTTATCAATTTCGTGGAGTAGCATCTGAATGGCTTCTACCTTTGCATTCATCTGTTGCATCATCTGAGCAGAAAAAAGTGTTTTTGAGACCTCCTGATGATGTTCGTAAGGTAAACATGCCATACTTCATTATTGGTTTGTTGTGTCATACCATAAATGTCTGGAATACCATTTTAAAGTTATAAGGGGAACAGAAAGAAACAAAGGCAACTGAAATAACTCATTTGCAAAGTGTTTCAGAGAAAAGTTGTAATAACTTCTTTGGTGATATTTTTTGGTTACTTGAGGATTGTTATAAAGGCAACTAGTTCTGATTAGAGAAGGGAAATAAGAGGTAGCAACCTTAATCACATCAAGGATATAAAATTCAAAGATTATTAACAAAACATGTTTGAGGTTAAAAAGGGTGGAGGGACTTTTTAAATAAGTTTATAGTTAAGACAATATAGTGAAGGACAAAATTTGATCACTCTTGATGACCCTAATGTACTATCGGTCGTTGGATTAAATCAAACATTTTACAGTTACAGCTGTTGCTAGAGCAATACAAGGCTTAGCGTTGTTCAAAATATTTCAAAACTGAAGAATCAAACTGAAAGATTGGTGAAGATACTACATATATGTAGTATTAATATCACATATGCAGTATGATATGCTGCATATATGTAGTATGGAGTTTTTTGGTTTTCTCGTAAAGCATGAGTTTTCTCATGATCCTGCCGCTATATATCTATATGTGTGTGTATATATATATATATATATGAACCATGTCATTCATTTCCCACGAAAAATATTGAAACAAGCCTATTTGCACATGTAATTTATTATTACTATTTGGCTCATAGTTGAGTGATTACTTTACTCAGTAGTGTTAGTAGATGTGGATAGCCAATCTATCATTGGGAACATTTTTAAAATGTTTTTATTTTCAATAAATTTATTTTGAGAAGTTAAAAACTTTTAAAATTTTCTACATTCTTGTTCACATGAAATTTACAACGCTTTCTGACCTTTTCATCATAATTTTGGAAGATTATATATGCGCGTTTATATAAAGAAACATATTTGTTTAGAAGAAAATAATTATTCTTTAACTGAATAATCGAATCGAAAAATTCAATTAGCATTTTCTTTTGGTTTAGGTGTAGGTTCATAAAACTGTCTACCAGATGCTACCAATTAACCCAACTACCGGTTAACCGTCCATGAACACCCTTAAACTATAGTTGCAGCTGTTCCTGCAAGGCTGTACAAATATTAGTCATGTTACAATTTACTGATCAACTCATTATATACGTTAGAGCTGTTTTTGTTATTCTGACCTATCGGAGAATAGGAGTACTTTCTCTTCGCCATGATGATACCTGTTGTTTCTGCTAAAGACTACTAAATAGTTTGTTCTGGTAGAAACTGGCTACTATAGTACACACAAGTTACTACAGTTTACTAATTTAATAATTTTTATATATTTATTTACGACACCTTACATTTTGTAATGTGCTAGGGAGTAGAAATGTTACACGTTAGTACGTTACTATTCAGTTGTAATACACTAGATCTTTGTAAAGACTAATATAGGCCTTTTAGCTTTGTTATTTTGTTTCCTCTGTCCCAAAATACGAACCCTCTCCATTTTGGGTTGCCCCACAAAAACTGCAACAGTTTTTTAACCTACTTTACTTTTTTGCTCCTTAGTGATCTCTACTTGAAGTTAGTAACTTCCAGTGTGGTTCATGCATTTCTTACATCTGTCCTTGTTATAGGGCATTATATTATTGGTCAAACATTTTGTATTGACTTTTGTACGGAGTTGAATCCTGCATTTGTTTTGTTACTGAGTGAATTTTACATTCATTATTCATATGATACATTTTGTAAATGGCTTGTTGGGTTTGTTGTTAGCACCTATTAAAGTCATCCACTATATAGTCAGCTCCAAATCATTTTTTCCCTATTGCTGTTCAGGTAATCATAAGATTCTGTAAAATGTTTTTATTTACAGGTAATCATAGCCACAAATATTGCAGAGACTAGTATTACAATAGATGATGTAGTCTATGTCATTGACTGTGGTAAGCATAAGGAGAACCGTTACAACCCACGGAAGGTTTGTCCATTTCCATGCTTATTAGGCATACATCATACTAGCTATTTTTTGTTTCAACATCAGTGCAACTGTGATAAGGCATCTTAACTCCCACGAATCATATCTTTAATTGAATCACATTTAAGATCCTTATCAATAAAGTTCCAAATTTGTAAAAGGAAAATGTAAAAGATTTGTTTATTTCACTTTGTAATATATTTGCTGATTTTAATATGTTTTGATGTCGTCATGCCACCAGAAATTGTCAAGCATGGTTGAAGATTGGATATCTCGAGCTAACGCAAGGCAGCGACGTGGAAGAGCTGGTCGTGTAAAGCCAGGAATTTGCTTTTGCTTGTATACACGTCATAGATTTGAGAAACTTATGAGGCCATTTCAGGTATCATTATTAACAATAAATTATTATTATTAAAGATACTAGCTTCTAGTTTTTGACACACTTTAATATGATATTTCTTGTCTGAAGCTTCCAGAGATGTTGCGGATGCCATTGGTAGAATTGTGTTTACAAATTAAATTGCTTTCGCTTGGTCGTATAATGCCGTTTTTACAAAAGGTAACTTAAAATTACAACTCGGCTCTTTTCTGTTCATTAATATGTATCTTGGGACTAATCATGCTGTTAGGCCCTTGAACCTCCAACAGAAGAGGCCATTACTTCAGCAATCTCTTTATTATATGAGGTAATGTGATTTAAATGATCTTAATTTTATTATTATTTGTCCTGGAGGTCCTGGAACAACTTGATTAAATGTTCTTAATTACTAGTGTTGGTTTTCATATTGTTGGTGATTGGAATTTGGTTCAGGTTGGTGCGGTTGAGGGTGATGAAGAATTAACACCTCTTGGGTATCATTTGGCAAAACTGCCAGTTGACGTACTGATTGGAAAGGTTTGCGCATCTAGAATGTGTTTGATTGTAGAATGTGTTTGGTGAATAATATAGCTATATCTTCTGGTGATAGTTTGATTCTATTCTGTTTATAACCTGTGGGTCCATTTATTTACTCTGAATAAGTACCAAACTTAGGTTTTGAAGCTGAAACTTATCTTGTGGATATGTAATGTGTTGCAAACGAACTCACTATGATATTTTTATTCCAGTTATTGTGGGAGATTGCTAAAATTAATAGGAAGGCTACTAAACATATAATTTTGAAATATTTATTCTTATGCTTTCAGGGAAATAGGAATCTGGAAACAATTATAAGAAATATAGATAATTATGTTTTCCCCACTACACACACACATTCAAATTTCTAACCAAAAAGGAGTTGAACACCATTATCTGACTTTTAGCTTGTGCCACTACAAGAAAACTGTCCAACTTATACGTTTTTTAACAAATTAAGCCAACTGTAATGTTAAAAAAACAAGGAAAAAAAGAAGAAAATAATTAAAGGAAGGGAAGGGCACATAAATATAGGAATCTTTAATGTGTGCTGATGCAATTGCAAAGTGATCTTATGTGCATGTTTTTGTAATTTCCTTTATTTACATTCAGGAAATAGTAATACGTCATACGTGTTCATGGTGTCTTATAATGCATGCAGATGTTGTTATATGGTGCAATATTTGGCTGCTTATCACCTATCCTATCTATCTCAGCATTTTTGAGCTATAAATCACCTTTCATATACCCAAAAGATGAGGTTTTTTTATTACTCAAAATTATATTTATTTCTTAATGGGAAATTAAGATCGATTATTAAATAATAAAAACAACTCAAACTTCAGAGGCATGCTGTTGAGAGAGCAAAGTTGGCTTTATTGACTGACAAGGAAGGTGGTGCAAATGATCCAGATAATGGGGATCGACAATCTGACCATTTGATTATGATGATTGCATACAAAAAGTGGGAGAAAATTTTACATGAGGTTAGTTTATTCGGCTGTTAAGAATCTTGAAATTTTTATCTTTTCGTTCCATTTTCTGCTTTCATCTAGCTGTTCGTGTACTCCACGATGTAACGTATTTAAACATATCAATAGAGTGATAGATCATATGCCATGCTTTTATATGAGTAAATATATACCGATCCAAAATTACTTACAATTGCAACTTTGTTCTAGCAGAATGGAGCTAAGGCTGCGGAACGGTTCTGCAAATCATATTTCTTAAGCAGCTCTGTTATGTACATGATAAGGTTTGGCATATTTCTGGTTTAGCAGCTATGCATATATTATGATATTTAGAATTAACCCCATATTTTCTCTCTGCTTTTCTTGTTCTATAGTCTTAAATATTTTATTTTCTTCAAAAGAATGAGTATTTCATACTTGATTAAGCCAATAGAAATTATCAATTTAGGCTCACTAATTCTATACACTGACATGACAGGGACATGCGTGTTCAATTTGGAACATTGCTGACAGACATTGGTCTAATTGAGCTACCCAAAAATTACCAGGTAGTGTTACCTGAAGTCCTGAAGTAATTTCTGTATATATAGATATTTTCTGTAATGCATGTGGTTGGGGTGTTCACTGGCTGGTTCAGTAAGCTTTGAGGAAAATTCTAGGCCAAACTGCTAACTATGGCTTCGAAAAGCAGCAAACTCAACCAGCCGGGTTGGTTGGGTCAGCCAGGCTGGTCAAAACAGTTTGAACTGTTCTTTTAAATATAACTAATAAACATATGCATAACTACATATTCCAAAATTGAAAAATAAATAAATAAAGGTAACCAGCTGTTCGGTTCTACGGCCGGTTCCAAGTTCCTTACAATAAACCTAACCATTAAGCCGGGTTTTCAAACTGTGAACCAAACCATATAAATCTCAGACCAGCCGATTTATTTTGGTTTGGGTGGTTTGGTCAGTTTCAACAGTTTATAAGCACCTTTAGTATGTGGTATGACTTATTTGATATTAAGGTTTAGTTGACTTGAAAATCCATAAGAATTATTAGATTGCGCTAGTTAAATAACTGGAATAACACGTGGTTCATGTAATCAAGTTTTCATTGATTTTTTTTAGCACATTAGAGATATATCTAATTATGAATTAGAACCTCCATCTATAATGAAGGAGGTTCTATAGATTACGAGGGCGGGCCTTGGAGCAACTAGAAAGGTTGCCGCTTTGTGACCTTGATGTCATGTGTTCAAGCAGTGTGAAACAGACCCCTGCATGTAGTGTAGGATAAGGATGAAGTGATCCGGCCCCTTCCGGAGCCTGCACAAATCGGGAGCTAAGTGGAGCACCGGGTACACCCCCTTTTCTATAGATTATACAAGATGGTTTATAGGTTATAATAAAGATAAATACATAAGACTAGAGGGGTGCCCGTGTGATGCTATGGGGAACACATTTGAAACAAACTATAGCAATTCCATACTCAAATTGAAAATTTTAAAATGTTAGTTTTTATGGTGCATCCTTTTAAGAAAATTAACCTATGAAAAAGCCATAACCGTTTAAATTCATGGAGGAGGTTGGTTTAAAAGTCAACAAATGCAATCACAAAATTAGCATGTATGTAAAAGATAATTAAGGTAGTTAAATTCATAAAAGAAGAATTTGCCCCCTTAAACTCTTAAAAATTAATGTAAAAGGACAATCTCTTCCACCTCAAATGTATTATAATATAATATAGGATTAGAAGATAAATGTTAGGGGATCTTGGACAACGTGATTCTCCTAACAAATTTCAACTTTTCTAGTGTCATTAACAATGCATAGAGTTCATATATGTTTGTACATTAAAGAATTTCTATTATGTGCTTTTCAAAGAAACACGAACCTGTTGCCCTTTTAGGGTTCTTAATGGAATAATGGTTAGTGTTTTCTATTCAACAGATAGGAGGTAAATGGAAAGAGAAACTTGACAGTTGGTTTTCAGATACTTCACAAACATTCAATGTCTATTCAAATCACTCATCAGTTGTGAAGGTAATCATCACTGATTGTTTAAAGTTTCTATCCTTTTATATGACTTCAATAACTATGATCAGTGATCCAAAATATACATATGCAGGCATTGCTATGTGCTGGTTTGTATCCGAATGTAGCTGCCACAGAACAAGGCATCTCAGAGAAAGCTCTGAATAGCCTTCGACAATCTGCGGGTCCTACAACCGACTCTAATGTGTGGTTTGATGGAAGAAGGGTCGTACATATTCACCCCTCATCTGTCAATAGCAACTTAAAAACTTTCCAACACCCTTTTCTTGTTTTCCTTGAAAAGGTATAATCCCAATTCTTCATTCTTCTTTTTGCAGATTGTTCATTTGTCTCCCATCTGCTTTTATAATTTTGCTCCAATCATTTACAACTACCAATTTTGTAAAACGATGGGTCTCAAGAATATAAGTTCCTGTATGATTTGATTTTATATAATATTCCAATTTTGTTCCATTTGATGTTAATATTTATAGGTTGAGACAACAAAGGTGTTTCTTCGAGATACAACCATCACTTCCCCCTACTCTATTTTGTTGTTTGGTGGTTCTATGAACATTCAACACCAGGTATCTTTCCTTTTATCATTGATAACTTTTTCAACACATTTTCTTATGGATGTATCATTTGGGTATGTTTTATCTTTAATGGCTCAATCTAGTAAAGCAGAAATATTAGTTAAAAAAGGAAACGATTGGAAGTCTCCCAAAGTGTGTTAGCATGGTCTGCAACTTCCTAATCCACTTTATTCTTGAAATTAGATTATTGTTGAAATAGTGCAGTACTTATGAGTCAAATATTGCATCACAGTTTAAAATCCCATAAAACATCGAATGTTGCCAAACCCACCGATTTCAGACCTCCATGCATGAATATGATCCATAATCCAATGTGTGCTCCCATGCATTTTTTTTTAACTTTCTTCGACTGCAATCGTCTAGAAATGCTTGTCACTCTACTTTTTGTCAGTACAATCTCTCATGTTTGGCGTGTGATCGGTCACTAAAGCAAATATATAACTACCCAATTTTTAAATGATTTAAAATGGATTAAAGTTGCGTGTCTTGGGTTCTTGTATTTTGCAGACGGGTCTTGTAACCATAGATGGTTGGTTGAAAATGGCTGCACCAGCTCAAACTGCTGTCCTCTTCAAGGAACTTAGGCTAACTCTTCATTCAATTTTGAAAGAGCTAATCAGGAAGCCACAGGTAACACTCAACACGGGCTGCAAATAGTTTCTTTCTTGTATTCTATTGAACCGTTTTTTAAAACACGATCATATTAAAATAACTTTCCGCTAATCGCCCATATTTCATCTTCTGTTAGTTGTTAAGGTTTTTGTCTTCTTATCCTGCAGGCTGCAAACATAGCCGAAAATAACGTCATTCAGTCTATAGTACATTTACTATTAGAAGAAGATAAACCTAAAAGGTGATATGCTACAACGAATCCTCGGGATAGACGGTTAAAACTGACAGTTGCTAATTGCTATTTCACAAAGGACACTTTGTCATGGGTTCATGCATCATGTGCATTTTGATGAACCACAAAAAATAATCCGTTGGTATAGACAGACCAAGTGTTTAAATTTCGAAATACCCTATTATGAAATATGTAGGGTTCAATGTATTTTATACATGGACATCTTAGGTTGTAGATTGTATGTATACGCATGGATCCTAGGGACTGTTCTAAGTATTTATGTTTTTTGTTTGTCATTTCCAATACTTATGTTGTTACGGATTGAAATGGTTAAGTTTCAGTAACCCTATCTTCGTACCCAATCATAAAAATATTCTCATACATGTCAATACTTGATTACTTATTATTGGGTTTACGGGTTTCCTTAGTAGGTATTGCGAGTAAGATTTTATCTCGTTCTTGTCAGCGAAATATTATTTGGAGTGGTGGTCTTGGTGAAGGCAATAACCTCTCTATCCATTAGGATCCTAATCAGATAGAGGAAAAGTTTGTCCTTATTTCACTCCTCTAAAACTCTACTAATTGTTTTGCTATGACTAGCTTTACTGTACATTTATGTGTATGTGTGCTTGTAGGTATTCTGATCTCAAAGTCACCTTAAAAATGGACTTGAAATATAGATTATAAGAATTATATATTGTTAATACTTTCAAGTTTCTGTATATTCCAAACTAGGTTATTTACCCGTGTAATACACACGGATTTAACAGTTAAAAAACGTACATACAGTAATTATAAATCACTAATAACATAACGGATAATATCTATAAATCATATTACGTAATAAAGAATGAGTATAATATAATAAAACATACAAATTGTTTCACATTAAAAAACTTAATTATCTAAAATGGTGAGAAAGTTGATAAAATCAAAAACATGTACAGATCCGACGAAGTTAAACATTTTGTCAACATTGTGTTATTATCGAAACAAACCTTTTGCTTACTATTGACATATTTGTATTTGAACAATTTTCATTTTTTGAATGTTTTCGAAATGTAAATTTTATAACAACGCCTTAAAACTTTATATCCTGTATTGGAAAAATAAAAAAACAAAACATAAGTTTAATTATGTAAAATTTGTACATATAGAAAGCGGGTTTTAGAAAAAAATACCTTAATAAACTTTATAGAATAAAAAACATTTAGATCCTTGAAACTGGTTACTTACTAAAAATTTACATTTTTAAATTTGTTAATGAAGATTTTTAAAAATCACTTGCTTACTCATTTAAAGAGGATTCTTACTGCATACTTAAAATAAACATGATAGATATTTAGGCGGGAAATTGATGGGTCAAAAGGGTTAGGAGGCTGCCACATCAGCAAAGTTATTTTTATTTATTAGAAGTAGGATTTTATTATTTAATAAATATATATATATTAAATTATAAGTCCTTTTTGATATAAGGCATTTTAGAAAATCACTACAAGTAAAGGAACGTAATATGTATTTTCATTATCGTATTGAATTTAATGTCTACACAAAATGATAGTCTATGTATGTAAATAATGGATTAATGGATTGTAACGAAAGTTTTGTAATTATTTTAATCAGCTTTCTATGGTAATCACTTGTTATCTAATTGGATCACATACTCGTAGTTCAATGGTAGATTATTTTTGAGTTCCAACCTTTTCTCACTTTCTTTTTCTTAACATGTTATCAGCATGAATCGTTTGTTGTTCCCTGCTCTATGCTTTTGAGTTCTTCAACAAGATTCCCATGATTCCAAGAGCGACCAGTAAGATCCTTATGATCCCAAACCCATCAAAATAAATAGGCCAATTTTCTTCTCCATCATAGGCTAACCAATGGTCATGTTTTAGCGCAATGTGAGCGTTTGTTTTGACTTAATCATTTTTTTTCTATTGTCTTACACAACTTGTGTATTGGCTTCAATATTGAAGGTTCCTATTTTAGTCGTATGCACATTGATGTCGTCACAATCTGAATTTTAGAATAAATGAATAAAACATGAAGCTCTTTGCTTTTGCTTAAAGTGTGTAACCACGCGAGAAACACTATTGTCTTCCTCCCTCACCACTACATAGAACCAAGATTGATGTGTAAACTGAAGCTGACTGTCGACAAATGCCCAGTCACAAACACAACTGAGAGGCGACGCCATGATTTACGAAATTTAAATAGTGTTGGTATATGTCTTGTATCTTTTTCATTGACAGAAATAGGTAACTGACTTTTGATACATATTGGCCAGTAATAAATTATATTGATAATTTGATCAATGACACATTTAACTTTTAGATTTTATTTAGTATCCTTAGTTGTTTGAAACAATTGCACTAATGTTGGCAACTACAAGTTACTTCTAGTTATATTGACAATTTGACTGAGAACACTTTTAGTTGTTAGACTTTATTTATTATCTTTTGTTGTTTGAAACTATTAGACAATAATAATTCTTACCAAACCCTAACGGCCTAACATTGTCTAATAGAAACAACTTCACTGATGGCGAGAGCTACATCAATTATTTGTTCTGGTCACACTTTTGACATTAATATTTATTTTCAAACCTCTTGTTTTTTCAAACTTCCTCTTCTCTAATTTCAATATCAGTTAACTTCATTGCCCTCATTCAAGCATTTGCATTTACAGTTTTCATGTTCAGA
Source organism: Flaveria brownii (assembly GCA_018326445.1). Classification (NCBI taxonomy): domain Eukaryota; kingdom Viridiplantae; phylum Streptophyta; class Magnoliopsida; order Asterales; family Asteraceae; genus Flaveria; species Flaveria brownii. The sequence continues at coordinate 20,468 of BJCN01345150.1, forward strand.
AAAGATTTCACGTTACTGACACGTCATGTGTCACATCACGAGGGACATACCAAAGTTACTTGTATCTTGGAGTAAATTTGCCCATACAATAAAGTAACACTATCATTTGTCAAACTAACAAAATACACATTTGCAGGCTTGGATAATTAATATTCAATTTGCTTAAGAAAAAAACTTGAACATAATTTTGAGAGGAATCCAAAGTTTCAACATAGATTTCTGATCGATAGATGACATGCTTCTTTTCTTTTTCTTTATTTTCTTTCTTTCTTTTTTTTTTTTTTTTTAT
>BJCN01345167.1:8645-20438 GCA_018326445.1 Flaveria brownii
ACTCTAGTGGTTTGCGGTGTTTATCTGCATAGCTTTTCTGTCGATCCCTGGCAGCAGCCATGCGTTCTCTTATCTGGACTATTTTCTCATGAGTTTCAAAGATCATCTCTGGGCCAGTGTTGTTACATGGTGGAGGACGACGACGATGCAGACGGAGACGACAGTGTTGAACCATAGCTCCATTGATTATGGTGATGATGAACGATGATAGTGGTGAGTGTTGGGGGAGATATTACTGAATCGATTTGGTTTAATCAGATACTGAATCAAACAACCAAATTTCATTCAGATACAGACTCAGTCAGAACTTTAACTGGATTATTTTTTAAAATAGTGCTTTTAAAGGGATGATGTTGACATGAAGGGTTTTTCTCGATGGAATTAAACTTTAGGGGTACTCGGACCTGCTAAGGGCGGGTTCCTTACCTTGTTGACTGCGCCACCATAATGATTTCATGGGGTTTTGTCATTTAGTCAGAACTCGCCCATAGCAGGGGCGAGTTCTCAAAAACCATCACATCATATTTGAGAACTCGCCCTTGGCAGGGGCGAGTTCTCAAAAACCAAAAATTATCCCTGATTTAATTATTGTAGAAGAAGAACTCTTTTGTTAAATATTTTTCCTGTAAAACCCACCCTCCATATACTACACACATCCATAAAATACGTTAAAAATTTCTCAATCTTATTTCTTACAATTATTTTAGGGTGGTGATATTTTATGATATTATCAGAGATATGTTTTTCATCAATGTGATTCCAAAAACCTTTAAACATCTCGTCTTATACGTAAAAATCATTTATCGCTTTCTAGATCACGAAAATAATGATCAGCTCTATATTGACCACTTAAAAAATAACAATTCGTTATTCAGTGGACTTGATGTAATTCTCTAACTTATTTTTTGTTAAATGAAAGTATGAATTTTTATAAGTTTTTAGTTGAAAGAAAAGTATTGGGAATAAATGTATAAAAAATAAAAATGTTGGTCGTTTATATAAAAGAAAAGAAAGGTTGGAATTATGTGATGAAGTTCTCATCATGATTTGACACATCAAGACGTCACTGAAAAATGTTTCTTTTTTACCTTTGTAGGTTAGTTCAAATGATTCAATAATAAAATTGTTGTTTTTACTTTATGAACGGTGTTCTCATATTAATCACTTATTGTATATAAATATTCAAATAGAACTATCTTTTAAAAGTAAAATGAGAATTCTTGATTATTTTTAACCTTTCTTAACAGTTAAAGGAAGTAAATAATTTATCCAGTTCAAAAACTTCTTAATGCAGATAACAATGATCTAACAACTTGTATATTACGTATTGACAGTTGCATGTTGTCATATTATTGATATTAGTTATATGGAAGAAATTGAACATAAAAAGAAGGGAAAATTACTGAATTAGCCATTTGACCAAATAAAATTATTATTTTAGCCATTGACTTTTTTTTTAATTTAACATTGAATATCGCTTATTAGCGATACATACCCCAATTTGTATCGCTCAAGTGGGTCCAATGAGTTTTCAAATAACAATTTACACAAACAACCCTATACTATCAAATTTTTTTTTACTTTCAAAATACTTTAAATTAATAAGTTCTAATAACATCAACTTTCAAATATATAAAAAAATATTTATTTTTAACATTATTTAGATAAATATTTGTTTATCTTAATCAATTTTTTATTTAAAAAAACATTCTTATTTTTAAAAAATGTTTGCTTTGAGTTTTTTTTTTTACTTTTTCTAAAACAAGTCATTTTTTTCAAATAACTTTTTGGATCATTAAACAATAGGTAATATTTGAAATCCAAAAAACAATGCGATATTTAAATTCAATCAAAATGTAATAGTTAAATATAAAAATTAAATAAAAATTATCTTCAAGATAAAACATAACTTTCAAACTAGTATATTATTTTTATTTTTTGTATTTTCAAAATTTTTTTGCCATGAAATTGATTTATTAAACTAATTTTTTAGTTTTGTTTTATTATAGTTGTGTGTAAAACTAATTTATTTTTTATAATTAAAAGAAAATATACAAATGTTAAAAAACAAAATATTAAGGGGTAAAAGTGAAATAAAAAAAAAGATGAAGTTACTAAAGTGAAACAAAATTTGGAGATACAATCTCACTTATGTATCACTAGTTGGCGATATCATATTTGCTTTTTATTTTTATTTTTTAATTTTGGCAATACAAACACCTCTATGTATCGCTGACTCAGTGATATGGGCGATACGAATATGCTTTTGTATCGCTGGTCAGCGATATTAAAACATGTGGCATCCTCTGTTGGTTGAATAAATTGGTAAAATCTATTTTCAATGGTTAAAATTGTAAATTTACTTGGTTAAATGGTTATATTTGTAATTTTCCCTAAAATAAATGTCAAATAAATATTTAATGCAGCTATTACTTTTCTTTATCATCGAACAGTGAATAATTTTGTCGTCGGTTTTGTCAAGAAATAAATGCGTACACACATTTTTATTCACAAACTAATTTTTAAATCAGGTGTCAAATTATGTTTGATCTTTCTGAGAACCAAACATATTGTTATTTTTTTAGTCTTATAATAATCACTGTATATGCAATATGACATCTAAAAGATTATAGTAGTTCAACTTTATTATTTCACTTTTTATATAAGATGATAAATAGTATTGTTTATACTAGAATGTATTTTATATAGCTTTTTGACATATTTAATATGTTTGGACTATAATAACTAGATTTTTTATTTTATTTGTCTATCCCGATCTTAATGCATTACATCCCGATTGACACAATTGAACATATACGAGTTAAAATTACAAAAATACCACATCTATTTAATAATAATGAGTGTTTGGTTATTAAATAAAAATATCGTTTATAGTCAAAATGACAACTCATGTATAGTAGGTTTGCACTCACTAGCATGAAAAAGCCTACTCTGATGTGTCGATCGCTATATTTTAGTAGCAAACTTAAGATTTATTAATTTCCTTTAAGTTATTTTTCTTTATTTTTTTAACTCTTTCATATAACTATAAAAGCTCAAATTTATTCTGGTCTAGAAATATCATCAAGAACTTTTTTTGATATATCAATCAATATATTTTTGTCCCAAAAGGATTGTTTGGTGGTTAATAGTATGATCTACAAACAGATGATTATGGATTAAAAATCATATAGCATATAAGTCTAATGTTTATTTTTCTGATAATATGAATTGTCGTTCATAAAAAGTTAAGCCTTATGTCAAATATGATAATTCATTATTTGATTTAGATAGAATATAAATGTTAATATATGTTAATATTTACTGGCTATAATAGAGGTCTATATCTTTATCTTCATCTCTATTATTTATATCTTTTATATATTATTTTGCATATAATCATGATCCCATATTCTCACTCTTTATATTCATATCTAAATTTTAAAGTTTATAAATACTGATTATTTAAATATAAAGATTTATTAATTTTCATTTTCTAATCTTTTTAGTGTCTAAAGAAAAAAGAAAATAATAAAACATGTGTTTTAACCGGTATTCAATCACCTCTATATTAGGTAGCCTCCTTACCAAATACAAGAAGAGCTAGCTTGCATTAGAAATCTGTAGCACTCGAAAGCAATATGATGGTTGCGAGTGAGATAAAACTATAGATTAATGTAAACAATAAGAAATTATAATAATTAAATGATTTATTACAAAGTAAGATATATGACAACGATTTAAAAACACTTAAATTGTTAACTTATTCCAATAATGACATGAGCAATTTGAGAAAACAAGCACATTAACTAACTAATGTTATAGTGTTCTAGTAATTCAAAAACTAAATTAACAGTTTCAATAACATTACATTATTTACATATTTTATCAACTTGTGACATGATATTTATTTAAATAAACACAATGAAATCAGTTTAAATATGAATTGATCATGCCCAGAATTCATATAGCAATTTGGAATGTTATCTATTACATAGGTGATTTTCTTATCCATAAAAGTCACTTTTTAGTAGTATATATGAATATGATTTACAGTTAAAATATTTAAACAGTCTTATATATAATAAATGATAATAAATGATGATGCCCACATGATATATGTAAAACACACATAAACACAAAGAAGAAAAGACATTAATCATGTACTCGTAAACCTTTTCTATATTACAACTTCATTCCTTTTTTGCTTCTTTCATGAAAACCTCAAAAGATTGTATGCATATGCTTTGCCCATATCTTCTCCTACACTCACTTCAATGTCCAACAGTGTTTGATGTCTAAAATCAAACACATATTGCTGTAATCACCATTACTTCTTTCATTGAAACTTGTACAAATTGAGCTGCCCTTTTATCCAACAAATCTATTAATGACCTTAAGTTTTGAAGTTTGCTTGATTAATATTATGAGTTATAATTTTGGCTGATTTGATCAATGAGAGTGCCAACTGACCCACTGTTGTTGATGAAGACAAAATCATGCAGCATCCAATGCAATGCAATCAAATCATATCAAATCAATCAAAACAGTACAATGCAATTGCAAATTCTAGGGTTCATAACAGTGATTAGTGAAAGAATTCAAAGATATTGAGGGTACTTTGTCTCTAACATCTATCAAGATTCAAAATTCAAACACTATGACCTATTTTACCCTCTCCCCAAGACATAAACTATTCATCACTTACTGATTCCAAAGATCAGACAGACAAACACACATTCATGCTTCATTAATTTCCACCATTAACAATCTAATCTCACATCGTTCGCAAACGACTGTTTGATGTCACTTTAAACAGTCGTTTGAACGATAAACTTGTGTTTTAGCTCCTTCTTTTCAAACGGTCATTTGAGGATTCGTCAAACAACCTTTTGGTTTTGAGATTGCATATTTAACTTTAAGGGTGGTGTAGGAACAACATAACCCTTCTAATCTATGAAAATAAAAAAAACAAGAACATAAATGAATCTCAAAAATTAAGATGTACAGTTTGTGAAACAGATCAAGATTTTATAATTTTGTGTTTATATAAAGATTTGTTTGATGATGTGCATGCAGAATGAAAACCCTAGATCTATATCAATCATAAGGTAATGATGACAAATTTGAAGATATAAATATCTCAGATTCTTGAAGGCCATCATCATGATGATAAAATTAGGGTTTATAAAAGACAAACAAAATCTATATAATCCAAACCCACAAACCCTTTTTCAATTAGTTTTCAGATTTCATAGAGTAGCAATGATTACAAAACCTTTTTGGTAGGATTCTGTTTTCTGGGTGTTTGACAGAGTTAAACTAGAGTCAAACAAAATTTATCATCATTACACCCACCTTCTTCTTCATCTGCCATCACTACACAAAACACACAACAAAAAGATCATAAAAAGAGTCTAAAAACGTTAATTTTAGCTAAAAGAACACAAACCCACATCAGAATTTGGGTGTTTTCATGATGGGAACATCAAGATGCAAGAAAGATCAAATCTTTTTGAATCTTTTCGAATCGGGAAGCCACAATTGAGGGGAATGAAGCCTGGTCCGACGTCACCAGATCAAGAATCTCTCCCCGTAATCAAACAATCAATTTTATCCGCTCCCATCGCTCAACAAACAAACATGATGAGCGATGGTTGTGTTGACTGTAATAATATGATATAATATGATATGATATTGACATACGGGAGAAAGATTCGGGCTTTCTGATGGCCTCGAGCCAGACAACATTCCCCTCAAAAGATAAAAAGGTTTTCCCTTTGAGTTTTTTGTTTGTTGTTCATCTTTTGAGTGTGAAAATGGTGATGGTGAAGAGATGATAAATAAAGAGGTGTGAAGGGTAAGGAATGGTGGTGTGCATAAAAGGACAAGCAGAGTCATAAAGCCAAACCAACAAACACCAGCCCACTCTGCAAGAGAAATGCATCCTTCAATAAATATAAACTTGAAACAAAGTTATTAATTTCCTAATACTTAACAGTTGGTCAAGTTTATGATTATTTAGCTAGGTACTTTAAAGGTAAAATAAAAGATCTATGTTTGGTTGGGGTGTAAATTGTGTCGGGTTGATTGGTTTTGTGTTTGATAGGTTGATCGATGAGTTTCAAAAGGATCAATGATAATGGACCCGGTCATACTTAAAATCATGTAATCTATAACATACTTAAGCGGGTCAAGTAAGTTGTTTGGTTTTAAGGATTGATAAATTTTAAACAAGCTTATGAGTTTTAAATGAGTGTCACTCTACATATATAAATAGTTAAACATGTTATGAATAGACAGAATTAAATGTGTTAAACTCGTATAAGTTTTGACCTTTACAGTAATTACCTTCTAGTTCTTTTATTATAATTTAAATTGTTTAATGGGTCGACCTACATCGTGTTAAGAACTATCAACCCTAAATTGCTCGAGCCCTTTTTGTGTATGTTGCTCATTTCTCGCGTCTTTTATGTGATCCGAAGACATGTGCAAACCCTTTTTAGAGTACATAGTACCGTGTACTTGTCAGCTTTTGGCTCGTGTTGTATATTTTAATGATTTCTAGAAGGGGGATATTGCTTAATCTAGTCTTAATTATCATCAAGCTCGTGTTAATAATTAGGGCTGACAAAATAATTTTTATTATTTTTAACAGGTTAAAAATAACACGTACGTAGCTCACGTATCAAACATGAAAAAATTTATTTAATTACCTATATATTATGTCTATAATTTTTTTACATGTTTTATGAACAAAGAATATGAAATAATGAAGTATAGTCTTTTGATTGTAATTATTTTTAAAAATTTTTAAAATAAAAAAATATTAAACACGTTTAGTCGTGTCATAAACAGGTCGGCAATTGCCAACCATATTAAATATACTAAAAAAGTTTAAATAAATCAAACACTTTTTAAATTTCATAGGTAAAATGTCTGCAGTCTGCGAATCATATCTGTAAACATCTATACAAAAAGAGGTGGATCAAAGCTCTGTAACCTGCATGAAAAATACTCTTTGGTTTTTAACAATTTACAGACATCTGTATAAGAAGAGGTGGGTGCGACGACAACGGTAGGAGTCAGTGGGGCGCGACGACGACCTGGAGGTAGGTTGATGGGGGAAGGGAGGTGGAGGTGAGTTGTGTTTAGAGTTTGAGAAAAAAAGGTATGAAGAGGTAGGTTAAGGTCTGCATCAAAAAGAGACGAAGAAGAATTTTTTTAATGAAAGATATTACAAAAAAACAAACATTCCACACGCCTAAACGTCTGTGCGAAACAGATAAAAGAAATCAGAAAGAATTTTTCTAAAAATACAAACATAACCATAATAAATGTAGAGAGTTTCATCTTACAATCTAAACATAACAACAGGGCCTTTGATTCACTCTTTCGCTACAAAATTTAAAATATATTTCTAATATAAATAGCATTTTGTGTCCAATACGGTCAATTGAAATGATCTATATTTTGATTAACATGGGTCATTAACAATATTTCTAATCAAAAAAATATTTGGTAATCTTGTTTAATTGAGGAACGAAAATGGAGACCTATTTTGATTAACTTTTGATGATTTAATTTTTTTTGATGATTTTAATTAAGCAATCTTGCAAGAATTATTTTCTCTATTCTTATTTAAGTCCCCCTATGCATCGATTGGGACTCATCATGACATAATCATGTCATCACTTGTCAATTTCCTCATTTATTGACTGTAAATTAAAAGTTATTATATTTTAAATCTACAATTCAGAAACATTTATTACTAATTTTCAGTAGAGGAATATTTAATTTCTGAAATGCTACACTTTATTAATAAACTATAACATAAATATAAAAAGTGCTCACCAACTATCATGAAAGGAAAATGATTGGAATACTGTTATTATAAAAGTGGTAATTATTTTATAAGAAAAAGTTTGCCTATTAACTCAATTTTTATGTTAAAGGGTATTGGTTTCATACATCATGTGAATTATTCACATCACTCTAAACTATCGCCTAGTGATGATAAACTGAAGTTTACAACGTCTATAAACTACAACTTGTTTACGTTTAAGTTGTAGTTTAAGGTGGAGGTAGTATAAAAAACATAAGACAAAAGCCCCAAATATTATCAAGTTTGCTAATGACTAAAACACTAAGTTGTAACTAAACTCATTAAAAATAACCTATTTTGTATATCTCCTCTAGTTTTTCTAACATAATAAAACAAAGACATTTTGGCGCATAGCACCCGTGTTGCACAATGTCCGAGGAGAGTTCGACCGATTCACGATCTAATCTACACATCTTTACCCTACACTCTCTTAACAAAATAATACATAAAAAACACACACATATAGTATGTCAATGTCAGTGTGAACAATATCATCACTTTTTTCAATATACATGTTTGTGTGAAAAAATGTTGATCAACATAACAAGTGTGTTGGCTACTAGTTTGCGTCACACTCCCCCATGCACCATCGAGCCGGTTCCTTCATTATGTAGTTATTTAATTTTATTTTTTAACCATAGTATTTTGTTATTTTTTCTTTATATCTTTTAATAATTAACCAAAAATTCTATTATTTCTAGAGTATTTTTTTATTATTTAATAAAAAGATCTTTAATATACTAAAATTTATACTTTTATTGATAATGTTTTATATATAAATTTATTTTTAAATAATTATAATATCTATAAACAATCAAATACATTATTGCGACCTACTTATTTTTATCTTTATTCAGATGTTAATTTTTTTAAACCAACGTTACATGATAATGTATAACTCATTGAAGCATACACGTGCAAACCATCATTTTTACTTCGCAAAACTTTATTTGGAAACAGAGGTGGAGATGCAAAATTGAAAAAAAATCTCCAAATTAGAGATGGACATGAAGATTACTCTTAACTATAAAATCTAAACAAACTTGTAGCGATGAGATTTGTTTGATTTTATGCTTAGATAACTCACATGTAATCACAATTAGGTTTAGGATTTGTGTTAACTTGTATTCAATCTTGACTTGTAACTTTACACAAGTAATCATGTATAGTTACATAATTATGTAATACATACATTAGCATGTATCATCTTAAAACATTTTGATAAAAAAAATCATAACAATATCATACTCAAGATACTAAAATTCCCTATTCTGTTCTATGGTAAACAAAAGTTATTTCATTTACAACATATTAGTGCAAAGATTTAAACCTAATAAAAGTCATCAATTGTGATTATTTTTCCTCCTCTTCTGCTCTAATACAAAATCGTCATGTCGTATGGCAACGGTGCATGCATCCATATAACTATATGATATAATCACGCAACCTATATATATGTATCATGCTAAAGTCAGAATTTTATGTTACTCATACATTATATTATATTAACATTCTTGATTAGTAATATTTAGTATTTAGTTATGATATCGATTAAATTGTTTAAACGTTTAAAGTTTGTTTGAGATGGATTTTATCAAAAGGAAAACGGAAATCAACCTCACTCAATTTTTCATTTAAATTTAAATAACTTTCGAGAGAGAGAGAGAACAAATTAGAATTTAAGCTTGTGCTCACTGGGCCAAAAGTTTGGGGTAATTGGGCCGGATGGCCCATTTTCATAACTATTAATTTGTCATCGAAACAAGTCAGCAACCATACACTCACATCTGATACGAATAATCTAAAGGTGAAAAAAACAGGTTTCAGAACCGGAACCGTCAACCCGAAGCAAACCCGAACCGGTACATATAGAAACGGGTTTGGAATCAATAAGAACAGCAGGTTCCAAACCGGTACCTACTTGAACGGAACCGCTTTGGAAAAAAATGGTTGTGTGACTCTATACATCATACACTCCCACAATGACGAAGCTTGAACCAAAGCTTAGGGGACGAGGGTTTTTTTTTTAATTCTTTTATTTTTTATTTTTTAAAGTCTATCTAGCAAGACCCCAGTCTTTAGAGTATAACAAGTGTCTGTCCCCGGGAAGGGGGGCGGACTCTATATTTATTAAAAAATTCTCACTATCAGACCGAAAATTTACACTACTGACGAAAAAAAAAGCCCCCAACACCCCGCGGCCCCAAAGAAGCTTCGCCCCTACACTCCCGTATGCATAGTCCCAAGATGTCAAGCCACTTAAAGGGGTGAGAGTCGTTCTAGGTTTCTCTGGTTTCCCGGATTGCCACACCAACTTTTTTTTATTTTCTTTTAGTTTTCTCCGTTTTGCACTATGTCGTCCTACTTTTCCCCCCGGTTCCCCTATTTAACTCAAAAAAAAAGAGGTGGTGTTGCCCGATGAAAATTCACAATCGAGTCATTTTTTTCTTTCCGGGTACAGGGGCGTGGTGTTCCCACCCGTCCCTGTTTTTCCTCGGGCTCTTCCCGAACTCCACTCCGTATCCCGTCTAAACATGAGCTCTATTTCTATAAAAGATTGTTTTCACAAGTCAAACGAGTAATCATCATCTCATTTGACAACACCTTAGAAGCACTTTGCTTTGATAAGTTACACGCTGTATAGAAGTCATGTGAAATCCTTCAAGTTCTTCGTGTGCATTCATCTCAAACATTTCAACTACATCAAACATTCAATCCACTAATACTAATTTCCATACATCTCAACACCAAATCATCAATTCAACAATGTCATGAGAAAATTCATTTATACGTTAGTGTCCACATATTTTGAGTCACATTTATATGCGTCAAGGTATTTATAATGATACATTAATACGCGAAAGTTGAAATTTGACATGATACTTGACATGATATTGTTGTAAATCATGCAAGAAAGTTGAAATTTGACATGATACTGTTGTAAATCATGTAAAGTTTACCATCAAATTGAACTATTTCATTGGTACTAATTGAAAATTTGAATAATTCAACTCAAGATCAAGTATGCAAACATGTTATGAATATAGTGTACCAAATACAAACCAAATATCGTCCTTATATAAGGGGTAAACCATCGCAACGATTTGTTGAATCCTGAGCACCCAACCTTAACCGAAAAAACCAAACTTGATTAAAAAAACCAAATGTTATTAGATTAGGGTTCGCAATTCAAAAAGGGGCAAGGATATGTGTTTAGTAGATTAGGGTTCGCAATTCAGAAAGGGGTGGCGGCGCAGCTTGTTGCCCGTCTACCTGCTATCATGATGTAATATTTCAAGGTTCTATGGAAACTATGTTTAAATAAAAAAAAAAGTTATTAGGGGTGTATTTTGGAAACTAAATGGCAGATTGTGTTCTTCGGTTCGGTTCTTCATAATAAACGACATGAAGACTCTCGGTTTGATGTTCTTGTTGGTACTAAGTTTAGCATATGAAATATTTAGTATAACTGTATAAGTATGTGTTATGTACATAGATGTAATTGTAAACAGTTACATATTCTGTTAACAGTTATGCACTTCGTTAGTAGTTAATGAAGTTAAAGGTAGAAACAGTTAGTCATTGAGCATGCTTGAATACATTCAATTCTTACACAAATCGATGCAGGTGATACGACATTATATGTTAATTAAACAAAATATGTCATCATCCTAAACAACTTTTATTATGTTTTAGGAAATGAGCAAGTTTTGGTTTTATTTATAACTTAATGACGGATTACAACAATGGTTTCGTGGTGTAGTTGGTTATCACGTTATAAGTCTAACACGTTGAAGGTCTCCGGTTCGAACCCGGGCGAAGCCATATTATTCTTTTTCATAAAGTTTTTTAATCAACTTATCATCAAAATTAATCGGGTTTCTTTCACACCCAAGTTGAATAGTTGA
>BJCN01345176.1:2443-17156 GCA_018326445.1 Flaveria brownii
TATTTATAAATAATATTCATATAATTTTCATGATTTTTGTGATTATTTCATAATTAAACTTAATTTGGAATTTATTTTATAAAAATAAGTATTTCTTTAATATTTTAAATAATATTTTATAAAAATTCTAATAAAGTTTTTAAATAAAATAAATTTACAGAAAATAAAGTTTTTAAATAAAATAAATTTACGCGTGTTTAATTACCTGTTTTGGATCGGGTTGATGGTAAGAACAGTGAAGAACAAGCCGCGACTATCTCGAATTCGAACGGGGATCAAACACTGATGGTAATCCAATTGCTTGCACAGAAAGCTTCTAATGAGGTTTATGATCTAAAGCCCTATGCTAATGGCAAATTATAAGGCTCTGAGAATGATGATCGATTGTGTTGTAGTTTCGAACAGGGGTGATAATCGAATTGGTTTGATTGTGTGTGTTTTGATGGAATGGATAGTAGCATTCGATTTATAGTGAGTTAAGGTTCGAGTGGTTTGATTAAATTTGATTAAGTTAGTGTTTAAGTGGGTGAATTAGCCGTTTGAATTTGTCGGGAATAAAGTGAAAAGGTTCTAGCCATTTAATCGACCGTTTAAACGTGTTTTAAGGTGTGTGGAGTTCGAATCTTGTCCACGAATGTATTGGAACCGGTTTCGGGGTTAAAAATCGAGTAAATTTGGCGTTTTGGCCTCGCCGGAGTATCGCCGGAAGCTTGCCGGAGTTCTGGTCGGAAATCGAAAGGGAAGTGGGCGGGGGGTTTGGTTTGAAAATTAAAAATTACAGATTTGGTCCCTGAGGTTTATATTTTGTTATTTTATGTAAAATATTTTCTTTTAAGTTTCGAATTTGGCAAAACACCCCCTAACTTATTTATTATTATTATTATTAGTATTATTATTATTGTTATTATTATTATTATTATTATTATTATTATTATTATTATTATTATTGTTATTCGGGTTAAAACAAAACGAGTATACGAAGTAATTCAATTAAAACGATAAATTGTCTATGACAATACGTGAGGATAGTTAGTACACACGAAACGAGTATACGAATGATTTATTAAACGACATATACATATAAAAATAATAAATACGTACAGATAATTAACACACATGGAACATGTTATACGAAGATGATTCGGATAACATGATAAATAGATTATGAACATTCGTGATTATTGTTAGTGCACACGGTGAGTAAATAAACTTAATGTCGATCGATGGACCGGTAAATGACAGATGTCACATACCATCACATTCACCACATGATTTTCAACAAGAAGAATCTTAGGTTTCCTTTCTGATTTGGGAATATCTTGAATGTTTCTAGAACTTTGTTTATTTAGTAGATAGACATGAAATCATATCATCAAATCCATCTGTATCATCTGAGTTTTCACACAATTTTGAAAGTAGACCCACAATGTTCCTTGCTTGATATTGTGAGATGTCACACTAAACAAAAACTATAAAAAAAATATTCCTATCCCACACCGTTTTGTAGAAAGATCAAAATAGTACCCAACTTATATATACGGAGCTCTTTGTTCAAACTTTAAATAGAAGTATTTGTGTTTCATGGGCATGCCTTTTTTTATACCATTAAACCTAAAACCAAATTGGTAAAAATATTTATAGTTTTTGAACCGGTCGTACCAGTGATTCCTCATTAAACCGGTTGAACCAACCGGTCCATTCTGATTTTTAAATAATTGGTTAGCACAAGGAAGGGTCAGCCAAGTAGTCTTACAAACTTTTATATCACTGCCGAACCATGCAAGTCTAACACACTAGTGATATTTAATGACAACGATATGATCAACCAATCATTAAAAAAACGGATCACCTCACTAAACCATAACACATCTTTAGTAATTGTGATCGCACTTGGCCTACGTGACGTCTAGTTAGCAACACTACTTAGTCACACTCGTAACATATAATACATAGCCTTATAGTCAGCAAGAAAAGAAAGTGATGATAATTGCAACAATGGTTAATATTATATGCTAAGGAAACAAGTGTAGCTATGCAGTGAGTCAAACAAATCTACACCGATCTTTTTTTTTTCTTTATTATTAAACTTGTTCCATGAAGAGTGGATAAAGGGGGGATGCATGGTGCATGCAACGCCGCATGCATTCCTTAGGATTGACCCTTTTGTGAAACTCAAGATGATTACATTATTTATTATGTTGATTTTTTTTCAGAGGTTAACTAAAGCCCGATAATGTTGCTTTAAAGTTTATAACTTTTGTATAGTATTTGAAACTACGGAGAAATCTTTACTATACATTTTGAATTACTAGTATTATATAGCATGTGTTAATTTTACGTGCAATGCGATTTAAAGCACTCCAATCTATTTTACATATTATCAACATTAATCTAATTTATAATACGCGAAGAGGCGTGTTCCAAATAAAACTATGAATATATAGAAAAGTACAAATATATATAGACCTTTAATGAATACTCTTTTACAGGGCCGGTCTCGAGAATTTCCAAGAGACCCTAAGGCCGGGGTGAGAACAACAAATGGACCCTTTTGATACGACGTATGAAAAAAGTTTAAACCGAATAACTTGTATAATTCGGTCGATGTGCCAAAGTCGATCATCTATCGGTTTCTCACTTCTACCCTTGAAATATTGAATGGAGTTTTTCTTTTACTTTTTATTTAATTTATGTATTACTATTATATTAAATTAAGTTTAGATTGGGTAAATGGTAATGTTAATCAGTTCTAAGTTAAGGTTTAATAGGCTAGATTATCTAAAATTTTACTAGGTTTGTTAATGCGTTCATTAATAGTTTAAATCTTTTTTAAAAACTATATAATATATAAATTAAAAAAATTGGACCACTGAAAAGATTGGGCCCTAGGCGGTCACCCACTCACCCCCCTCGGCCCTCAGGACCGCCCCTGCTCTTTTATTTACAAAGTTTAAAAATTTGAAAGTAGTATATATAACTTCTTTTTTCTCTCCTCACACCTCGCTCATCTCTTCAAAACTTGATTTCCTTTTGAGTTATTTTCGGCAATATGCAATGCATACCTTCATGTAAGGTACATGCTCGTATTTGTAAACAACAGTTTATAAATCTGTAAACTATCGTTTACAGACGTTTACCATTTTATAAGCTGCAATTTACTCCTTTTCTGATTTTTACATGGTGTAAGAAACCCTTTTTAAATCTCAAGGTAGTAATTTCTATGCAGATTAACTTATATTAATATCAATGTGATGAAATATCAATACCGAATAATTACTTAAATTTCGCGAGAAATAGAGCTAAACCATTTAATAGTAGTATAGATACATTATCTAGCCATTTATAAACTAAAATATGCAGGAATTTACTATATCATACAAAGGTAATTAATGATATATCATCTTAATTACACATTGAGTTTGTTTCAAGTTGAGATAATGGAGGCCTAAAAAGTGATGTAGTTTTACTTTAAAATATCTCTTTGTTTCTTTGAGACAACATGATTCATAAAGAATCTTAATATTATATTGCACGCTCTATTGTTGTCAGTTATTTTGTATATTCTACTGATAAATTAATTAACTGTACATTACGTGTCAATTGGCAAAGCAAACAAGGAAAGGCCATATATGTGCGATCATCATAAATGTCAACTACAATAATGCTATAAACAAAGTAACTTTCGTCACCAAAAGACATATAGCTTTATGAAACATATTAGAATAATGTCGTATGGTTATAAGTTTAAGTCTTATGTTAATAAATGACTTAATTTTAGAAGTAAATTTAGTGAATATGTAAGTAACTTCGTCACCCAATGCTAGAGTTTCATATTTTTGGGGAAAAAACATGTTATACAAGTAGAGAGGCTAGATGTTCTTATTTTCTCCATGAAATTTCAAATTAAAGGAAATTTTGTTGGGAACATTTAACAAATATGATAACTTAAAAAGAAGTACAACAAGTAAAAAACAAAGAGAAGATACATTTAGCATAACCCTACATAACCTATATTTAAAGAGCTTGTGAATTACATGAAAAATGAAAAGTGTAACCACTTGTCAGGTCTATAAAAAATTAAAGTGTCTTCAAATATACTATAAGCCAAATTTTTGTTTTAAGATAATCCCAACCAAGTTATTTTTAAGAATGATGAATTCACACTTTATTTAAACTTACTTGTGAATCAACTTTATTTTCTTTTTCATAAGACTTAAATCTCTAACCTAATAAAAGTAACACCACCAATCTAACATACCTTGATATGATTGGGTGAGATTCATTTCGATCACCAAGCTACTATGTTACTATTGAAGGTTTGCTTATTTCATCATTAAAAGAAATTTGAACTAATTTCATATTAATAGTTATCCAAATTTTTTTCATGTTATATTTTAATAAACTGTTATTTAATAACAAGATGACGACACGTGAAAAGAAATAAAAGACGAAACAATTTATCAACTATAGATGACACATTAATTAATTTAATAAGAATAATATAGTATGTAAAAACATAAGTTTATAGACAATAAATATGATTATATAAATATCCTACGTGAGTTTGAATCTGTGGAAGTATCTCACACCCTTGTAGTTTCTAGAGCGGACCCCGAAAAGCATCAATCCTAGGCGCGTGTCTCAGTGCACACCGAGTCGCAACCAAAAAATGTATGGAACTTCTTGTTCCGGGTGGGAACACCACCTATGGTCTCAGTTTTAATTTTTAATTCCTGACTCGGTGAAAATTCACCAGGCTTTACTGAATGATTTAGTGAGTTGAAAGTTGTACTGTATTACCCCCACAACACTAAGAGAAATTATGGGAATATATGGGACTACACTTTGCAAAATGGAGAAAAAACGGTTAATTAAAAAAATCTGATATGGCAACTCAGTGAAACCAGAGAACCTAGGATGGCTCCCTCTTCCCTTAGGCTTGTGGGTGCGCACTCGATATCAAGATCTTGAAGGTAGGGGCCAATGTTCCTAATGTCACATCACGTCTACATCTGCATCTTGCTCATTTCTTCTTTGTCTCCTTTCGGTATCATCACCGATCAACACAAATATCCTAGCTAATGTTTCTGTATTTTAGGTAGTACCATGTGGGGTGGGATTTCTTCTCCTAAACTGTTATGTCATAATACTGCCACCCAAACTGTTATGAGTTTCATCCCAAAGGCATATCCACCGGCTTTAGAACTTTCTCATTGGTGTTAGACATGGATGATCATTCCCTAGATGTTCGTCCTAGAAATACCTTTTTAAACATCCTTTCGCTCATTGGTTTTTCAGTCCTTTCATATGCGTATTGTAGGTTGTGATATTCACACTATATTTTAGGTTTAAGTATGAAGTATGAAGAAATGATCAAGAAAATAATGTCCTAACTTCTACGTTTATTGCCTTCGTATTTTGTTTTCCTCCTTACACTCCTCTTTTCTTTATCCCTTCAACTATTTATGTTGGAAAAGATTTGAGGAAAATTTTTTCACTAATTTTTAACAGAACATTTTAGATCATGAGCAATATATAACTAATTATACATAAATTTGTGTTATACTTTATAAAATCTTCCTAATAACCTAAGATGTATCTAACATGAAGGCAGAATAAATGAGATATTAATGCTTAAAGTAATGAGTTTTATCCCTTCTACTATTTATGTTGGAAAAGATCGAGGAATTTTTTTTTCACTAATTTCTAACACAAAAAATTATGACGCATAAGCATTATATAACTAATTATGTATAGATTTGTATTATACTTTATAAAACCTTCGTAACAATCTAAGACGTGTCTAACATATATGAAGGTAGAATAAATGAGATATCAATGGTCAAAATAGTAATTTTTATATGAAACTTTAAAGGTGAGAATTAGTAGTTATCCTCCGCATAGATGGTACAATTGCTCCTCCAAATGTTGTATTCTAGGAGAGAGACACATCGTTTACATCGACTTAGTGAAATATCAAAATTGTTAAAAGAGATTCGTGTCAAACACAAATCCTCAACGAACCCACATTTAGATTTGTTCAGTTCTTACAACACGCCGAAGACATAATTGTAGATGTTGATTCGAAGTCGTTAACTTTTTCTGATATGTTTTTCGTACTATTAATAGTCTGTTGTGTAAATGTTATTATACTTTATTATTTAAAAAGGAATATTTTTATTCATCTATTTGAAATATACCTAGTTTTCACATATAAATTTGAAAGTAATTTTAAATAGGCTTGTTCACGAGCCGAGCCGAACCGAACCGATCCAGGGCAAGCTCAAACTCAGCTCGAATTTAAACCGAGCCAGATTGGCTTGTTTTGGTTTTAAAACCAAGTTGAAAATCTGGTCTCGAGCTCAGCTCAGTTCGTTTTGGCTCAGTTTCAATTTCATAAACACAATTAAAAAATCAAATGCAAAATAAATACAAAATACTACATGAATCATAACCGGTTTATATCAACTTTCACAAAATAAAAATTAGTTTAAAGAAAGTAAGTTTAACTTCTACAAAATACAAATAACAACATTATCTAAATCAAATGAACAAAACCCGTAACATCACATAACAACTAGTAGTCTGCTTTTAGTAAACTAGAAGGGTGTCCGCGCAATGCAGCGGGACGACATTTTACATTTAACATGTGCATTTAATATTTTGTTATTCTTGTAGTCGTTTTATAAAAATTTATGATGTTTTTTCTAAGTTAAAATTTAAAATACCAAATAAATGAGTTCTGCATGACGACTTGTATATACACATTAACTTATTGTATCTTATAAAATACAGATCGTTTTAGCAAAAAGTTTATACCAAAATGTTTAAAAATAGAAACAGGTTAAGTTGTAGTCTCAAAACGTTTTTTAATGTGATACATTAAAAGATAGAGCTGAAATCTCAAAACATGTTAAGTTTTTTTGGTGTATGGGTATATAATATAAAATTTTATGCAAATATTAGTAAGCGTAAGGTTATTATGTAACAAATTGTAAGGGGTATTTTGTAAATAATGTTATAAATACTATTTTACCTTTAAAAATGGTTGTATCTTATGCATTGAATATAATAAGTGTTCTTAATTTTATGGTATCTTAAAATATCAATCTCATATGTTTTATATATAGTATAGATAAATTAAAAACATGTTTGAATAATTCATTCTAATATATAAAAATATAGAAGCATCACGTGAAACGATTCAATACAAATATTATAGTTTAATACTTTGACATAAAAATTAGTTAAAAAATATAGATTATATTTTTAACAAATAAGTAAATGCAATGATATATATTATATACATAATAAAATATATATTACAAGTAAAATAATCCGAGCCATAACGAGCCGAGTTAATAAGCGAGCCATACCAAGCCTGCTCGATTCGGTTATGTTTAAACTGAGTCATTTCACTTGAGTTTTTTTCGAGCTTTTTTTCGAACGAGCCGCAAGATATTTGGATAGCCATACTTTTAAATCTCATTTTCTATTTTAATTTTAAACTTACACATTTGTTTTCAAATACTTGATTACTTTTATCTCTTCTTGTTTCTTTTGAAGTTGTATATTTAATTAATGTCATCTAAAGACAGACCGTATGGAGACAAAATGTGTACAATGTTAGTATGTTGCACTCGTCTCTTTTGAAAAATTGAGATTTTGAATGGCGTATGAATGGTTGAACATGTCTATGATACAAGCTTAATCTATTTTCTTGTAGGGCTCCATGTTGATCAGATTCATGGTGTCGTTTCAATTTTGTTATTGTTTAATGTATTTATAATTTGTAGCTTTGGTCTTTGGTGTTTGTTGGTGTACTTTTGTTTTATATATTATTCGCCTTGCCGTTTAAGAATAAATAACTCAAATCTATCTACATCCCATGGTTGAAGAATCAAGAATTTTATCAATAAAAGTCGTTGGTGATAAATAAGGTATAGAAAATTTAGGCACCATATATGCTAAGAAATGGTCCACTCCCAATGTGATTAGTCATATTTTATATGAGAGAAAATTACATTTTGATACAATGGTTTGGTTCAAATGATGGATTTCATCTTCAGGTCATGATTTTTAAGAGAGTCTCTAGTGTAGCAATGTTAATTTAGCCAATAGTTATAAGGGTATTTTAGTAATTTTACTTTTAAAAATAAAACAAACGAACACACATAAAAATCCCACACAAATGCTTTGAGCCGTAAGTATGATTTATATGCTTTAGTTCCACAACACCTCTTTCGACATTTCTTTAGTAATAAAGAGATTCATTTATCGTAGAAATTGATTAGCAGCTTCATGGGGTTGTCCATTTTCTTCAACTCTTTATTGATATCCATTTTCAGTAGGGATGATAATTTCTGGTATGGACATGTTAACACGACACGACATAAAGTTAACAGGTTTCGTGTTTGAGTTTAACAGGTTTCGTGTTTGAGTTTAACATGTTTCGTGTCATTAACAACTCGACACGTTTAAGACACGATAAAAATCGTGTCTTAACAGGTTAAACACATGTTAACCTGTTAAGACACATGTTTAAACATGTTTATATTTATAGCTTGTTTAAAATAGTTAAATATACATATATATGATATATGTCATTGTTGTTCATATTTATTTTAGAAGCTCTATCGTTTGCCCAACCACTTCAATCAAATTTGACTATCACAATACCACTAACCGAGTCTCTCGTCTTTTCAAACTACGCCTGTTAATGAACCTGTTTAAATTATGATATTGGTTGATTAACACTTTTATGGACTTTTGTTTCAAATATGTCAAGGATTGTCATGTATAAGTACTATGTATTATTTAAGATTTTTATGCACTTTTAGCAACCTTTTTTTTGAAAAGTATGTGATTTTTATCGTGTTTTTTAACATATCTTATCGTGTAACTTGTTTCCAAACAGGTTCGTGATTGTGTTTGGAAAAAATGACACGATTAGTTATCGTGTCGTGTTCTCGTGTCATGTCTGATTTGTTATGCTAGCCTTAATTTTCAGTAGCATTTGGTATTTGTTTTCGCTAGTCTATTGATAAACTGTTTGTTTATTTTAGTCGTTTGGTTAGTTGCTAATTGAGAAGACGGAGACCTAATTGTGGTCTAGTTTAAACCTTGTTGATATTTTTGAGGTCATTAAATATCTTGAACAATTAGATGGGATAAGAAAAAGAGGTTTTGATGGGTTAGAAGTGAAAAAATGTTTGTTTGTTTGTTTATTTTTTTTAAGAAAAGCTAAAGGATTACTGACGGATCATTGATCCATCCAATCATCTCCATTACTTGAGTAAGGAACCCAAGGTCACCCGTCAGAGGAAATTAACTTTAGGTGAGAAAAACTTCCGACCCAACCTAAAACCCTTTTTGTTTGGTCATAGGTGGGACTCCTAAGACCGCCTCCTATTTTAATAAGTCTTGTGGTATTTCATTTCAAACACTTGAGCTAAAAATCATTGATTAACACGGTTGGTTTTATCTAGTATAAATTGTACTATAAATTAATTATCGTAATGTGCCGCTACCTTATGCGTCAGAAAAGGCCACTTTGGGCGAGTTTTTTTGAAGTTAATGGTGACCTATTGGTAATTCCTCAATAAGCTTCATAGGTAGACCATTGGAAAAGAGATTACCCAAAACGATATTTTTGACGGTCCGTAAGTAACAACTTTTACCGATGTGTTCCATGAGTGATGGATTCCGTTGGACTAGCCTTTCCTGATGAATTCCGTCGTTAACCGATAGATCATCGTAACTTAAGCTTCTCTTATATATTTTTTTCGAATAACAAATATACGACCCTGTTTTGAAGGACATGCGTTATCTTAATCGGGCTCATCTGTGCGTTTTCCAGCCGGGACCGCATCCCAATCCCCACAGGAGGAAACCTATTACTGAGAAAACTTATTGGCTTAACTTTGAACATTAAGACTTGAATCCATAGACTTCTCATATTTACATTTAATGAAAATATTATTGTTTAGTCGGTCAACCTTATTTTTTATAGAATTTCTCTCCTCAATCATAGGGGTCCTTGTGGTTATATATTGTTGTAATTGATTGTGTTAATATCTTGGAAATTATCACTAACAACCTCTATCGACGAGTTTTCGAAGGATTTGTGCGTATGTGATAACGTGTTTGAAAGGAGTTTGGTTGTTTAATTGCTTATTTTTAAAATTATATACTTTCGAAAATACTGAATGTTTAGTGATACATATACTTTGAAATAATTTAATTCAAGAAGTTAAAATAATTATTTTGCTAGTGTTGTGTTAGTACATCCGCAGCGAAAGGTTTTTCACTTTCACCGGGTGTGACGAGGAGTTAAGTTGGAGGAGAAAGACGACGGATTTTGAGGGTTTTTGATGTGAAAGCCCGTCTACATGGATGGTCCATAAAAAAAAGAGGGGCACACTATCAAGGTAACCTACAGATTTAAGTGGTCATATGTAACAAGTAAAAATAAGTAAGAGGTGCAAGTGAATCAAACTAATATAAAGAAATCTTTGTTTTTGTTTGTTCACTAAGGATATTAACTTATTCGTGAACTTTTCATAAATACTAACTGTACGAGATTTTTTATTTGAGTTCATTTATTTAGAAAATAAACATATTCATAAACTGTTCATGAATACTTATTGAACGCAAACAAACACAAACAAATATTTATGAATATAAAATAACACAAACAAATATTTATGAATATAAAATAACACAAACAGATTTTCACTAACATAAATGAAATTGATGAAGTTGACATAGACTTAGAATATAACTAGGGTATCATATTTTTCATACTAAAACTAGTAAAATACAAACACATATAACAAACCTTTAAATTAACAAATACAAACAAACACAAACAAACACAAACGACCAAACGACCATGTATAGACATAAACGAACGAACATAAATGAACACATTATCAAATCTTCACAAACATAAATGAATGGACATAACATTTTTTCACGTTCATTCATTTAACTAAATGAACATTCAGTTTGTTTGGACCATAAAAATAACATTTTAAAATTAACACAACAAATTAACTTGTCTTACATATAGAAAAAGTAAATAAGCGCTACGATAATCATATGAACATTAAACAAAACAAAATTAATGTAACAAATAACCTTGTCTCACATAATCAAATAAATCGTGAATCTATCATAACAACATTATTCTTATGTTAGTTTTTGCATAAGTAGACTTGAGTGGGCCCTACCAACGATCCAAGGTGAGCCACTAATGACATTTAAATAAAAAAAAGTTATGGGTTTAAGTCTCACTCTGAACAAAATGCTCAGAGTTGAGTCAGTGGATTTTCTCAGCAATGAGTTTCCTTCTGAAGGGGTTGGGGGTGAGGTCCCGACTAGAAAACGAATAGATGAGTCCGATTAAGATAACATCTATTCTCCGAAACAAGGTCGTACACTTGTTGTTAAAAAAAAAACTTCAGTGGGCCCTATGTTGAAAAAAAGGTTGCGGTGTGAGTGTGGATAGGGTGACCCCCTTTTGTAAAAATCATGATGGGGCCCATGCAGCTGGTCAACGGTGATTAGCGGCTGTCTCACCGGCAAACCCAACTTGACCTTTTGGGTTAATTTGTTTCAAACATCTTTTCATCAATGTGTGAAATGAAGCCAAACACAAAATTAATTAAATTATGTTAAAAGCCGTGCACCCTTTCATTAAAACTATAGGTTGAGATTAAGTAGTTTATTAATTAATATAACATGACCTTATAGAACATGTAAACATGTGAAATGAGGAATTCTTGATTTAGTATGATACATTGATACGGATATCAAAGACATTTTGTTTTAAGAAATATATTTTGTAACCATACCAAGTCAGACCCAAGCTGAGTTGAGTCTAATCAAACCAGGTATATGAAGTTCAGGCTTGACTTGTTTATTAGATGAACTTTAATTTAAGTTTTAACTCGTTTAAGATTAACTCGATTCATGCTTTTGACGAGTCAATCTCAAGTAGCTTAAGAGCGGCTTGACTTGCTTAAACCTTAGTTGTTGTTATCATCCTTGGAGTGTTTGTTAGTTTCATATTAGCGAGTTGAGTTTTTTCCCCTCACTCTAGGCATTTTAGTTATAAGTGTGACGATGAATGCTTAGGGACGATGAAGGAAGCCATAGCACTGGGATATTTGTTCGTTAGAGATGGTTAAACATACCTACTTGAATTTTGATCTAACCCATCCTGAAAATATCGAATCAAGTGAATTGTTTTTGTCTTTTTGTATGAAAATGGAAGAATTTTAAAGGGAGAAGTGCGAAAAATATATAAAAATATAGCAGTAGTACGTTGAGCTCAACCCTTTCTAAATATGTTCGTACGGATGCTATAATGAATCTTTAATTGAAATTTATTTACTTGACGAGAATCCGTAGGCAATTTCACAGGACTAGTGGACCGTCCAAAGTGTCAACAATGTTTGGACATTTCTACAAGATTATCAAAGAAAAAACTAGCAAGAGGACTTGATCAAAGTAGGAGAAGATAAGATGGTGATATTGAATGTGTTTGTCCTATTAAGTTGGTTATTTTTCTATATATGTCGACATATTCTCGCATAAAAGACTAATACAATGACTTTTTTAATGGTCGATGTATCATCCACGTCGCTAGACTAAAAACTTAATCTTCTAAACCCAAGTTAGTTTCTATCCCTTGAGTGATATGAGCTTGATTGAACTGGGATTTTGTGAACTTTTCAAAAATGAAAAAGTTATAAAATATTGCTAATACATTTTGTTTTTGTTATTTTGTAGTTGTTTGTTGTGTCATTCTTCTTTCCACTACAAACGGTAAGTATAAAGATGGAGACATCCCATGTATGTTATGACCATTCATTCTTCTTAAGATAAAGCAACAAATAAGATGTTAAGGATAAAGGGCCCCTAAAAGGATATGGGTCGGTTGTATGGTGGATGTCATATCTTCTCTTAGGCATGTGGTATAAATAGGTAGGCATTTTTGTCCATAACAATACAAGTTGATGATACTTTGGATAATGTTTGTTGTTAATATCTACTAGTAACTAGATTATAAGAGGCTTTCCTTAAGCAGAAAAAAGATATCGCGACTTAAAACCGAGCCTTGGCTTCAGGATTAAGTCCCAACGGTCGAATTAGAGACATGCATATGGGATCCGTATCAAAGTAAAATGATTGTATAAAGCGTACCAATTATACAACCTATGAAGGTGTGTGTCGTATCTTTGATTTTTGGTTCAAGTTGTCAAGGCCCATGACTGCTTTGACAAACTCTTAAACCTTTAAAAGTGTATCAATGAGAAGTTTTACCCATATTGAATCTTATCAGTTTGTTAAACCCATTTTTAGAGAAGAAGTCATATTAGTTTTTATACACTAAATTTGTATATAAACATATATGTTATCATATAATACAATTAAAGAATGTGCTTGATTTTTTATTTAGCTTCAGCTTTGAGCATGAGCCGGGAAAGGACTATATCATTTCACAATATAATATAAATGCAGTCTTATTCTACATTTTGTGTATAAGACTGTTTTTCACCGCTTGAATTCACAAGCTTAAGGTCACCAAACAACAAAATTATAAGTTGCTCCAAGATTCACATTCATTAAATTAATACAATTAAGTTTATCAAATTATTTAAGGTTCTTAAGGTTACCAAATGGAATTTGACAACTAGTATCATGGTGTGTATCTAAGTTTAATTCTCATTTGAGATGCGGGTAAATGAGTAATATAAAATTTAGTGACGTAACTGATTTTTTAATTACAAATATTTTAAGAAGTTATATAATTAAAAAAAACATTATGAAATTGGTATAATAAAAAAATTAGATGGTAGAAATATAGCTTAATTAAAGGAAACGTAATTGATTGACATCTTCAGTCATTAAGTGTTGTAGATTTTAAGGACATTCCAATAAAATATAGTAATGTATTTTTAATAAATGGATAACGGTAATAAATACATATTTGATTTTTTTAATAATGTGAAATTAAAGGAACATGAAGCGAAAACACACTTTTTGAAACATCACATGGTGGCCATGTGGGTTTGACTCGTGAAAAACCCACCAAGATTTGTGTAATTAATCCATCTATTATAATAAACCAAGGTTTTTAAGAACATGTGTCAGTGAACATGTGTCGTGATTCTATGCATTATCAGGTCGGTTTTCCCGCGCAAACTCATATACACATTTTAATTTAAATGATTTTAAACATTTATTGAATTTTCATTCTCATTTCCTTATATAAATTTCTCAATTCCTTTCTTGTGTTTTTCTCTTTCATTTTAGATTAATAATTTTGTTATTTCTCTACATAATCAAGTAACATAAAAGTTTTCAATATTAATTTTAAAATCATTTGTTTAATTATGTTTCAAGAATTTAACTATTAGTAAGTAATTATCTTAGTTACTGATAAGTTCCTTTAAAATATTAAATGATAATGGTTTTAAGTAAATAAACTAAACAATTATATATCTAAGATGTAAATCTTCTTATGCTAAGTGTCACACCCCGACCGACGGCGGAATCATCGGAGCGGACGAGGGAATGATTGATTGTTCATAACACATGGTTGACTAATGGTGGAATAATATTAAAATCAGTTTACAGGATAATATAAGTTAACAAATACAAATACAACAAACGAAACCACAAATGATAATTGTCTTTTATT
>BJCN01345189.1:4946-15422 GCA_018326445.1 Flaveria brownii
AAGAAAGAAATCAATGAGAAATGGAAAGAACAGGGCGTCAAGGCCCACAGCGCCATCATTCTCAGTCTGGGTGATCGGGTGCTTCGTGAAGTCACGAAGGAGACAACGGCTGCAGGAATCTGGACAAAACTCGAGTCATTGTATATGACAAAGAGTTTGGCAAATAGGCTGTACTTGAAGAAGAGGCTATACACCTTTCACATGAACTCAGGGAAATCAGTTGAAGACCATATTGATGACTTCAACAAGCTGATTCTGGATCTTGAAAACATTGGAATCAAGTTGAGCGACGAAGATCAAGCCCTCATATTCTTGACTTCTTTGCCCACAAATTATGAACACTTTGTGGATATACTACTGTATGGTAGGAATACCCTTACCATGGAGGAAGTACTAGCAGCATTAAACTCAAGAGAGTTAAAGAAGAGGACAGATTCACAAGATGAAGGTGGAGAGGGTCTCTTTGTGAGAGGCAGGCCTGAGACAAGAGACTCAAGGAACTCAAGAACAAGACCTTCATCAAGGTCCAAATCAAGATACAAGAGGAAGTGCTTTGTGTGTCAATCCGAGAAGCACTTAAAGAAAGATTGCCCTGAGTGGAAAGGTAAGAAGGCTGAAAAAGGGGGGTATAAAGCTTCAAACAACTGCACATAGTCAGATGGGAATTCTGATGGATATGAGAGTGCTGATGTACTGATGACCATTGGCACTGATAGCAACAACAAAGGATGGGTGTTAGACTCTGGCTGCTCATTCCATATGACCCCATTGAAAGAGGTATTTTCTAAATTGACACTACGTAGGTCCGGGACAGTGAAGTTAGGGGATGATAGAGTCTGTGAAATCCATGGGATTGGATCAGTGTTGTTCAAGTTACACAATGGCACTGAGATGACTCTAACTGATGTGAGATATGTTCCGGAGTTAAAGAGGAGTTTGCTGTCAATGGGCACTTTTGAAAGGGCTGGACATCAAGTGTGCCTCAAGAATGGAAAAGCTAAGGTGATCAATGGGTCATTGGTTGTGCTATCAGGGACCAGAAGGGAGAACAACATATACACTCTTGATGGGGATGTATGTAGATTAGAGGTGTCCATGGTGACAACCACAGGAAGTGAGGCTGCTATCTTATGGCATGAAAGGCTTGGGCACATAAGTCAACAAGGATTGGTTGAATTGAAGAACCAAGGGGTGTTGCCAGGGTTAACTGATTGCACCATTGAGTTCTGTGAGTATTGCATTTTGGGTAAAGCCCATAGGGTCAAGTTCAATAAAGGGACTCATAGTACGAAAGGGGTGTTGGATTATGTGCACTCGGATCTTTGGGGGCCTGCAAAGCATGTGTCATTGGGTGGAGCATATTACTTTCTGTCAATCATTGATGATTATTCCCGGAGGGTGTGGGTGTATCCATTAAAGAAGAAGTATGAAGCCTTTAACAAGTTTAAAGACTGGAGAGCCTTGGTTGAAAGACAAGTTGAGAGAAGGGTAAAGAAATTGAGAACTGATAATGGGCTTGAGTTCTGTAGTGAAGAGTTCTCAAAGTTTTGTAGAGAGCAAGGGATTGCAAGACATCTGACAGTTCCAGGTACACCGCAGCAAAATGGGTTGGTGGAAAGGATGAACAGAACTTTGTTAGATAGAGTGAGATGTATGCTAACAAGTTCTGGGTTGCCTAAGTCTTTCTGGGCTGAGGCTGTGTCAACAGCAGCATATTTGATTAATAGGTCTCCAAGTGCTGCTATCCAAAAGAAGACCCCAATGGAGGTGTGGTCAGGTGAGAAGGTGAGGTATGATAACCTAAAGGTGTTTGGATCCCTGGCATATGCACATATCAGTCAGGGGAAGTTGGAGCCTAGAGCTCAAAAGTGTGTGTTTCTGGGTTTCTCAGAAGGTGTAAAGGGCTACAGGCTATGGAGACTTGAGAATTCCAAAGTTTTGGTAAGTAGAGATGTAGTTTTTAATGAGAAGGTGCTATACAAGGATATAGTAGGTGGATCTAGTCAAGAAAAGGTCCCTGAATCTCTAACCAAGGGAGTTCAGATAGAGGTGGAGCCTCCAACACCAGACCCCACAGGCACTCATAGTGACAGAGATGATGGTAGTAGTCATACTCATGAGGTTCCTTACAGTATTGGTAGGGAAAGGCCAAGAAGGAATGTTCAACCTCCTTTGAGGTTTAGAGAAGGGGATGACATATCTGCTGTGGCATACATGGCAGCTGAATTTGAAGCTGTGTATGAGCCTATGACATTTGATGAAGCAGTCAATTCAAGTGAGAAGAGTGAATGGATTGCTGCTGTGGAGGATGAAATGAAATCTTTACTTGAGAATGAGACATGGGAGCTGGTTGATAGGCCTAATGATCAAAAGCTGGTTGCATGTAAATGGTTATACAAGTTAAAGGATGGGGCTACTCCTGGGGACAAGCCTAGATTCAAAGCTAGGCTGGTGGCAAAGGGATTTACCCAAAGAGCTGGGGTGGATTACACTGAGATCTTTTCTCCAGTGGTCAAACACTCTTCAATAAGAGTGATCTTGTCATTAGTAGCTCATCAGGATTTAGAATTGGAACAGCTGGATGTTAAAACAGCTTTTCTACATGGATACTTGGATGAGCGGATTTACATGGCACAACCTAAAGGGTTTGAAGAGAAGGGCAGTGAACATAAAGTGTGTCTCTTAAAGAAGTCCTTGTATGGTCTCAAGCAGTCACCAAGGCAATGGTATAGAAGGTTTGATGAGTATGTTGTAAGTCATGGATTTAGAAGAAGCTTATATGACAGCTGTGTATATGTGAAAGAAGCAGCTGGTCACTTTAATGTTTTCTTGTTACTCTATGTGGATGACATGCTTATAGCCTGCAAAGACAAGTCTCAAATTGAAGTTACTAAGAAGTTGCTGATGGATGAGTTTGATATGAAGCAACTTGGTGAGGCCAGGAAGATTATTGGGATGGAAATAGTTAGAGACAGAAGTTGCAAGCAATTGAAAGTGTCTCAGGGTGCTTATCTAATGAAGGTGTTGAGAAATTTTGCTATGGACAATAGTAAACCTGTTAGTACTCCACTGGCTCATCATTTTAATCTCTCAAGTAATGATAGTCCTCAAACAGAAGAAGAGTGTGCTTATATGAGGAATGTCCCATATGCAAATGCGGTTGGCAGCCTGATGTATCTCATGGTGTGTAGCAGGCCTGATATTGGTTATGGAGTTAGTGTTGTGAGTAGGTTTCTTGCTAATCCTGGTAAGAGGCATTGGTTGGCTGTTAAGTGGCTGTTGAGGTATCTTAATGGTACTAGAAAGTTTGGTTTGGTATATGGTGTCAATGATAATGCAGCACAGGAGTTGGGTAATGCAGCACAGAATTTGATTGGGTTTGTTGGCTCAGATTATGCTAAGGATTTAGATCGTGGCAGGTCAATCACTGGATATGCCTTTAAGTTCTTAGATAATCTGGTCAGTTGGAAGGCTAAATTGCAATCAGTAGTTGCATTGTCAACAACTGAATCAGAGTATATTGCTCTCACTGATGCAGTTAAAGAAGCTCTATGGCTGAAAAGGTTTGTGATTGATTTGGGAGTTCAATCAAGTGCAGTTGTGTACTGTGATAACCAAGGTGCAGTGTTGTTATCTCGGAATAGTCTATTTCATGAGAGGACTAAGCATATTAGAGTCAAATATCATTTCATAAGGGATGTTGTGAGCTCTAAGGATGTGAATGTTGAGAAGGTTGATACTGCATATAATCCAGCTGATGTTTTCACCAAATCATTGCCTGGACCAAAGTTTATTTTCTGTCTTGATGCTTTGGGAATTGGCTAATGGAATGCTAGAGTTGACTTCAAGGTGGAGATTGTTGATTCTTATATGGATTGTGAAGTCAACTATAGTTAGTCAATGTGGTGTTATTGTATGAAAGTTAGTTTAGGGGTGCTTTATGTCAATAATCAAAGTTTGAGGTGTTTAGTGATAGTCTAAAAGGTTGTTAGAGTTTGTTAATTGTTGTTAACGGCTATGTGATGTTTAAAAGGATCTTCTTCCTAAAGATGGTGTAATCTTTTCAATCATCAATTCCACTGAAATTTCTGTCAATCGAATTCTTTCAATTTCAATTCTTTGTGTTCAATTTGTAACATTGGGTTTGGCAGTTAACACGATACAAGGCAAGTCCTAAATAACCTCACATGATGAGGTTAGCAAGACCGGACTACCGTTATAACTTCATATTCTTTTCTGGTTAAGTGTTTCGATCTGGCATTAATAAAAAAAAGAAAAAAAAGTTAAGGTTTATTGGAATGTGCTATTTATATCAACTAGCACCGGTCCATCTTCATCCCCATCTATCGTAACAGAGTGCTTCCAAAGATAAACTTTGCCCTCCTTATGGGATCACTTGGACCTCGTAAGATGAGAAATGAAAAGTTTAAAAGAGAGGCTTTCCAAGTAGTCGTCATCACGGTATAGGTGAACCATGCAGAAAGTGGAATTGAATTTAAGATCTTGATGAAAGTTCATCTTCACCTTGACAAATCATCGAATAATGAGCAAACGATAAGGTTAGAAGAATAATCTCTATGTTCAACCAAAACAATATGTTCCTTTAGGTCTTTTTGATTTAACTAAATACATGCTTAAAGTTAATATAATACAAGAAATAATAACTGGTGATGATGAACATATCTTTGACTTATATATTTAAAAGAGTAGTGGTATATCCTTTTTTTAATTCATTATTGATGATGATGATGATGATGATACATGTTCACGTATTACTTCTCATCTATTTTATTGATTTTGTGATATTTGAGATTATAAAATAATTAGATACAAAATATAGAATATGTAATGTTTTTATTTAAAAAAAAGAAAGGAATAAAATTATTGGGTTACAAGTGGAAGTTTCTCTTCATTCGTATCATTGGCTCCACTTGTTTCATTTTTGGTCTACCGATCATATTCTTTTTTATTTTATCAACCCACATATTAAGCTTTTCTTTATTCCAACATTTTTGTGACACCTTCAACGCCTATGTTTAGCCCATTTACAAATTATATATTTTATAAAAAAAATGAAATAAAACTAGTATTTAACCCCACGCATTGCGTTGGGCGTAAAAGCATGTCAAATAACATCAATGTCACACCGTCACTAGCATCCACCAACACCGAAAAAGCTCGTAAAACAAAAGAATAAAACCGAACGAAAAATAGATTTAAAAACTTTAAACGATGCATGTGCTTTGTGGCATATTAACGTGTATAAATTAGAACGAATTGTATTACACAACACGGTCGTGAAACAGAAAAAAATAGATGTAAAAACGTTAAACCACATACGCATGTGCCTGTATGTTAACTCGAAAATTTTAGTCCGAGACATAAAACCAAAAAATAGTAAGAGATAAAAAGTATGGAGACTAGAGTTGAAAATGAAAAAGGTATTAGAGTTAAATGTAAAAGATGAAAAATATAAGGTTAAAAATAAAAAATAAAGAAAAAACAAAATGAGATACAATCTATAAAACATAAGGTACAAATCATAATGCATAATTAAGTTGATAATTAGTATTATATAAATTTGATATACTAACATAGTCTTAAAAACACTTGGGTTGTAGTATAGTTTGTCCTTTTAGATTAAACCCAGGTTCAAATCTAGTAAGTAGTAGTTTATAATGTAGTTTAGGAAGATGTACATTTAACGTTTAAAAACAAGAAGCCAGCGATTCAATGACACCAATCTTAATATTGGGCGCATTCAATACGATATCAATTTAAATAGAGAACATTAATAATCGTATGATACACTTATATGAATGTTTAGCATATATTATGAAACATAAAGAAAATTCGGTTTAATGGCCAGTGCATTACATTTCAAGTAAAATGCATAAGGACACTATACGATTTGTATAGTTATCTACTTAAAATTGATTATGCGCTTGTTGATCCGTTAACATAATTGACCATTCGGTAATTCATATTCCCAAATTCAGTTATAATTTAATATTATTCTGTGGTGATTGGCCCACAGACAAATCATATTTTTATAGTACCAATGGGCCAGGTCCCAGAGTGTGGCCCACTATTTTAAGGCCCAAACTAAACGAGACCAACTTTTTTACCTTTTCTTTTTCTCCTTTTTCTTCAATAATTTTTCTTTAATCATACCATCACTTCAAACATTAAGAAGTATCTACAATACACAACGAATAATTACGTTATTAATCATGATTTAAATAGATGTATAATTTTTAAAAATTAACATGTGAAAATAATAACGTACTTAGCAATTTCATCTATTGTGAAATATATCGAGACATTTCGGCTATATTATGCCAACCTACTAATCTTCGTTAATGGTAAATAATAGTTTTTTTTCTTTTTCTAACTTTTTAAAATATTTACATTAAAAGCCAAAATTATAACAAAAAGCTAAGAGTGTCTCGGTGGTAGATCACACCACCATCAAATCCCTATGAAGCACGTTCATCATAGGCTCAAGATCTTGTCCCTCATAATTTTTATTATTCTAGTATACTTTCTTCAACGACCAACATCGTGGGTCAAACAACTACATCAGTCTATCTTCATCTCCATCAACGGTAAGTATCAAAGTAAAGATGAATCATGTTGAAACTAGTTAGAACATTAGTAGTGACTGGATTTATTACCTTGATGACAGTTCGTCTTCACCTCGATGAGTTACCAAATGATGATCAAAGAGTAAGGTTAGAACAATAATATCCGTTGTTGAATATTTTAGTGTAATTAGAAATTGCATGTGTCATTTAAACAAGAGTGCACGCTTGTTTGAATGTCATCGAGACTGACGGAGGTTCGGGGGCAGCGCCCCCAAGAGAATCGCGGTCTAAGGGGCGGCAGCCCCTAGTGGGGTCCAAGGGGCAGAGCCCCTGCCTGGGGTCGAGCTGCCAAGTCAGCTTGAAAGTTTTTTATTTTGAACAAAAGTCCTTTATAGAAAAAGCATTAGAAATTCATTTTTGACTAAAATTATATCATAAAAACTTGAGGGACTAAAGGTGTAATTTATTCAAAACAGCAATAGCAGTTATCTTAGAAAACTTCAATCCAGTTTATGTTGTGTTGGTTTTCGAGAAGAGATAAAACTGGAGAAACCGGAATTACAAACAACATCCAAAATTTCCATATGAATTCTTGAATCAATTCTGATATTATCCGGTCAAATTATTGGTATACACTCAAATTGTTTGATCTGAAAGTGAAATCACACAACTTCTGAAAGTGAAATCACACAACTTCAGAATCATCCGATCATTGCTCTATTAAGAAATTCCCCAACAGATGACGGTTCATCTTCACCTCGATGAGTTACCGAATGATGATCAAAGAGTAAGGTTAGAACAATAATATCTCTTGATCTAAAATTTTGAACTTCTATACATTTGTGTTCAATCAAATCGACAATGGGTTGCTTTAGGTCTTTTTTGATTTAACTAAATAGGTTTAGAATTTAGATTTAATATAATAACAAGAAATAATAAATGGTAATGAAGATCAAGTTGACCCGTATATTGTTAAAAGAGTATTGGTATATCCTACTTTTTTCTTAATTCATAAATGATGATATATGTTCACGTACTTTTC
Source organism: Flaveria brownii (assembly GCA_018326445.1). Classification (NCBI taxonomy): domain Eukaryota; kingdom Viridiplantae; phylum Streptophyta; class Magnoliopsida; order Asterales; family Asteraceae; genus Flaveria; species Flaveria brownii. The sequence goes on from BJCN01345189.1 coordinate 12,576, forward strand.
TCTTCTACTTTTATAATGTTATAGTATTGAACTTATTAAAATGGATATGTATCTATTGAGACATAACCTTTTAGGTCACTGAAGGAATAAAATAATTGAGTTACAAGTGGAAGTTTTTCTATTCATTCATTTCATTGGCTCCACTTGCTTCATTTTAGGTCACCGATCATATTCTTTATTTATCTTATAAACCCACATATGATGTTTTCCTTTTTTCCTACATTTTTGTGACACCTCGAGTTCCTTTGTTTAGTCATTCTTCTAAATTTCTATTTGAAAATAAATAAAAAATAAAATGAAATCTTATAAACCAGCATAATCAAAACGCGTTTTAGTTTAAATTGAAACAAAAACTACGGAAAAAACCAACAATTTCAATGACACCAGTGCTAAGAAAGCCGTGCGTTTAATACAAATGTAAGAGAACCATAAAAAAAAGTTAAAAACCGCATAATACAGTTATAAATATTATTTAGCAGATGATGAGAGAGATAAGAGAGTGAGGTCGGTATATACACCATTAAAGTTCAAGTAAATGTACAAATACATAATACGATATTTACTATCTTTTATTTAAGTCCCGTTATACGTTTAACTTGGATTAGTTAAAGATAGTTGGCAATTAGGAAATTATGATATTTTCAAATTTTCATACATTATATCTATGTGATTTATTAATGTTTGTAAACATTTTTTTCCTGATTTTCTCTTATTAGTTACAATAATAATTGTTTATATTATTTTGTAGTGAAAGGCCCACAGACAAAATCACATTTCTATAGTACCCACGACCACGAGCCACGATAGATGTTGGCCCACTAGCTAAAGGCCCAAACTACACGAGACCGAATTTCTTGTTTTTTTTCTTTTCTCTTTTTTATATTCACTTCAAACATTAAATAAAATTCTCTACTTATTTTAACTTGTTTCATTAACGTATTTTTGCAGATCTTCATGCTCTATCAGTACTTTTAACTTAATATGTGATATTTTCTTGGGCATTTTGTAGATACTTACAAGAAAATAATAACGATTAATTATGTAGTTAATCATATATTCATACGTGATTATTTAGTCTAAATTTATAGAAGTAATACATGAAAGTCGTAAGGTACATAAATATATTTAAACTATTATGTAAAGTATATGATGCATATGTAGTTTCTCCGATGTTTTGGTTTTGTATAGCGATGGAACTTCTCCATCAATGTATGATGTCTAATTATATTTGAATGACAACAATAATCTCTGCTTTCATCACTTTAAATACACAATACAAATGAAATTCAAACAACGTTCTTGTATTGATAATGTGATCCTATCCTATGTGAGGTATCTTAGACACATCAATTCCACCACACAAGATATCGGGACATCAGGGCAGTATTATGTCGAACTAGTAATCTTCATAGAGGATTTGATTAGCTTCTATGTTAGTAACGATAAGATCCTTATAAAACATGAAGATGAAATTTTCAATTGAGCGTCATAATCTTTCTTACAATTACGAGGTAACATGTTGCATAAAAGACAATCTTTCCTTGTAATAAAATTGTGTAGTAATTTTAATTATATATATTTCTAATCAAGATCACTGTTCATCTATGAATAATGTTCTTTTTAACAAGCAAAGTTTTCTCCTGTTAAACATATATCTTAAATGTGCAATCAGCCAACTTGAAGTAGTTTTGAAGTAGCATGGTAGTTTGTCGTTAAAAACATATATCTTCAACTAAGTTTTTCTTATTTATTATTTAATATTATTGTTGAAAATAAAACACATAAATATTCTCAAAAATCAACAGTTACAATCTTATTAACTAAAGAATTTTATACTGATTACATCAATTTTTGCACAATCTCAATCTAGCATCTCATTGTACTCTATGTAGAATCTAACGATGATCTTATTCCTTTAACATTTGACCCCTAAATTGTTGTATACTTGTATTGTCAATGGGTGTAAAACATATATTAAATGTTATATTTTTTAGAATGTTTCTCGTGATATATACTTCATATCAACAGTAAAATCAAACCAGTTATTTGAATTTATGCATTTTACTGTTTTTTTTTAACATCTTGAAGGTCGCATACCCAACATAAACTATAAATTATCTAACCTCATTTGTCCTCCAGTGTAATTAAAAGGATTTGTAAGTTTTCTGATAACAGGGTATCCACGATTAAAACTCGTATTAGAAAAAATAAAATCAAACGGAAAGAGACGTAAAAACGTTGAACCGCTCGCGTGAAACGTAAACACTAAACCATAACTAAGTCGATCTATGAGCAGCAAGTTGCGACAGGCCGTTAAACAGGAAAATAATGCCTAACAACGTTGAACCACACGCGCACGTGACGTCGTGTTAACTCTAGAAATTTAGACCGAAATATAAAATGATAAATTTATAAAAGATAAACGGTATGGGGCCATTGTTGAAAGTGAAAATCTTTAGGGGTTGAATTGCAAAACATATAAAATTATTGGATTTAAAATAAGAATTAAATATAAAAGAATGAGTATCACTTTTAATGCTCATGGTACAACCTTTTATGCAACCTTAAGTTGCTAATTAGTATATATTAAATTGTAAAGATAAGGAACCCAAAACATGTAAATACGATTAGATCTTGGGTTCAAGTTGTCACACCCCGACCGACGGCGGAATCATCGGAGCGGACGAGGGAATGATTGATTGATCATAACACATGGTTGACTATTGGTGGAAATAGTATTAAAGTCGGATTACAGGATGATATACGTTACCAAATACAAATACAAATACAAATACAAATACAATTACAGCAAATGAATCACAAATGATAACTGTCTTTTATTTTACT
>BJCN01345193.1:5816-16040 GCA_018326445.1 Flaveria brownii
CTATGTATTATGGGCTTTATATGTTCTAGTGGGCCTTGGACATGCTGATAGTGCACATTTACTGATTTGGACTTAGCACGATGGTTTGGGGTTAAAATTGGACTAAAGGGCTTAAAAAGTTAAAAATTATACATCTTACGTTAAGAACGCAAATAAAAATCGGACATTAGTGGACTTTGTGTAAAGTCTACTAAATAGAAATAATTTAATTCAAAAATATAAATTAAGTAATTTATAAACGTAAAAAATTGGATGATACGTGATTCGGGACAAGACGTATTCGACGAGACGGGCCAAGGGCCCGAAGGCCCTTACCCCTCCCTTGTTGCAGCTGAAACTAGTAGATAAGGGGGAATTCCCCCTTGTTTTCTCACTTTTGCAAAACTTTTTCTCCAAGAATGCTCTCTAGTGCAAACCCTAGCCACCACAACTCAAATCTTCTTCTTCCTCCTCCATTCCAATCGAAAATTCTGCCCCTTTTGTGCTATCCAGTGATTTGATGATAATCAAGACATTCAAGGTCTCATACTAAACAAGACTTGTGTATCTTCGAATCTACGGTAAGCAAAAATCATTCTTGATGATTTTAACTCTTGTTCTATACCAACTTCGATGATGTTCATCATCTAAATACGAAAAATTCATCTAATATTCTCTTATTCTTTGGTTTGGGCATTGAATCGTGAAGATCTAGGCGTTACGATTGTTGGATTCACTACTTGGTAAAAACCCTAATCCTTGGACTTGTACATTCTTCAAATCCATCAAGATTGGGTTGTAATCTTGGATGACCTGCTCTTAAACGACATCTTGGACTTATAACATGTTTTGAAGTCATTGAAATTGATTCTCGAATGGTTAAACGTGTTGAACGATCAAAACAATGAAATTACCAATTACCGTGGCAAACCGTGTTTAATGGAAATTTTGGACAACTAGAACCTGTAATAAAAGTTCCTTCTATATTTGGGTTGTTAACGGGGGCATATTGGGACTTGAGACGCAAAGGAACGAAATTAACAATCTGGACAGCTTGCTGTCAGAAAAATGGGTCATCTTGTTCGTGTGATAACTTGGTCGAAATACGCACAATTGAGACGAACACTGGGTCTAAATTTAAGCCCCATAAGTCCTCTAACTAATCCAAGTGGTCTTGTGACGTTTTGACATTGTTTGGTCCTTCAAACGTAGTAAACAAAACAGAAGGTCAAAACTGATGAATCTGAGCAGCAGATTAGTCTGTATTCTTCGAGTCATAACTTTCTTATACTTTGTCAAATGAACACGATTCTTCTCCTGGAGTTTAATTTAAATCCTCTTATTTCAAACTACATTTTTTACACACAGATTCGTTATCGTTTCGATCTCCAAACTCCTATATAAGACTGATGCGCAATCAGATATGTATGTTGAATTATCTTGGAAACATTAAAAGTAAGAGTTGGGATTAAATAATCTAAAGTAAGACAATTTATGCATAAAAGATTGATTAAATTTCTTTACAAAAGAATTAAAATAATAAGTATGAAAATGGAAAAACTTGATTAGCGTTGAGGGCTGGACTAAAAGGATTACACCCATATTGGCCATTTATATTTTGTACTATATTAATCCTTTTGTGTATTATATATTTTTAGAGCTTACTCTGTGTGTTGTGGGATTTGAACTGTGACATTTCAAGGTGAGTTTCACGGCCGCTTTTCAATGTGTTTTACTTGGGGGAAAAGCATGCTCATAGTTTTGAATTAAGCCATGTTTGGTTTTTATGAAACGTTGTATGTGGTTTGGGTCGTGGTTCGAGTCTTGATGATCATTCATGAGTGTGTGTTTGGAATTGTGATTGAGCCGGTCTGTTTGGATGTCATGGAGAGGTATTGATAATACTAATAGGTTGACACCCCCACCCATGTTGTTGGTATACTAGTCGAGACCGACTTGGCCTGGGCTTGCCCTTGGGTGAATATAATCCACATGTGTGATTTGGAATAGTCTTGGACTTGGATTGTGTTAGAACTTATGTTGATATCTTGACTGCTATATATCTCTCTCAAATACAATTTTTCTATACATGTTACGCACGGCAAAATATTTGTACTATTAAACCTATAAACTCACCAACGTATGTTAACTTTTTAGAGCATGTCTTTTCAGGTAATGAAGGCTAGGTGTTTGGCTATGGATTTAGATAAGATCGCTCCTCTAGGAGAATTAGACATTTCAAGAGACTTTTGGACATGTTTTGAATTATTTGGTCTTGTGGAGTGTAATTTTGTTGGTTTTGAATTTTGTAGTGTTTGGCAAGTGTGTTGATTTGTTTCTGGATGGAACTTTGGTTTATTTATGCATTTATGGTATGACGTTTTGGGATTGACTATACTTGGCATGTGTTCCTATGTGTTGGGCGACATCATGACTCATGTACGGAGAATACCATTAGTTATTCTCTTGAACCTCAATGTGTTATGACGATCACGTCTGTCGCATCCTCGTGTTCCTGCTTTAGCGAGGGTGTGACATGCTTCCCTTTGAGGCATGATAAAAATGGTCAATTGAATAAAATTATTTCCAAGTTAGACCAATGAAACGGTTATCCTTGACCAATTTGTTCATGCTTTTAAAGTTTGTATGCCCTAAACACCCTTGCCATAGTTTGTGATTTGTCAATATACTTTTTTTAAAGTAAGCAAATTTCTTCTTTTATTTGGGCATAATGAAGGTTTAAAACATAAATGTTATTCTTTCGTGGAGTTTTCAAGACAACCCATTCTTCAAGAATATGAAATCCTAATTTAAAGAGGGTAACCGAGAGTGTTTTTGAAATGGATAGAATATTTTTTATCAAAAATTTATGACACACTCAGCAGGTTGAACATTAACTGTTTGTAGTAGTTGACTTTGTCAAAGCTCTATTAGTTGTTTTTCATAGTTCCTACACCACTAATTCTTCCTCCCTGAGAATATCATTAAAATCATGCCGAAGAAAACTATCTCTTGTCATGTGTTAGGATCAAACACCAACTATCCATATACTAGTATTTTTGGACCTGGTTGGACGATCTTACAAGCACAAACAATTTAGTTAGAATGTGTAACCCAAGCCATGATGGTCTTAGGTTTCCTATGGCTACATACTTCTATTAACCACTCTGACTCTTTGATCAGTTCCTTAAATTTTTCTTTAATCATTGATTCATCACATTCATCTAGTTTTGGCTTTGAAAATCTTGATTAAAGTTCATTAGCAAAGCACTTCTTTTTTTAGTTTTTAAAGAATATGAAAGATGTAGTTTTTGGTTTAACATACTCAATTTCACCCAAGCTATCTGAGTTGTAATCAAAACATTGAACTTTTTTTATGAAGAAACTATACATATTTGTATTAGCAGAATTCATTTTGTTTTGATTCCTAAGATTAGGACTTAAAGTTCTTTTGATATTCTTGGTCTTTTCATGATTAAATCTGAAAAAAGGATTTTAACATGATATTTGAAAAAAGGACTGTTATGATTGTCATAATTTGATGAAATTGGAGAAACTACTTTGTTAAGAGGTGATCTTAGACCTTTCATGTTGAAGAAATAGTCAACTGTGTTGTGATTTGCGATGCACACAATGCGTATTATTTGTCGAAATAGCATTTTACTATTAAATGATTATGCATGTAACATATTGAGCGATACTTTTTAAAGAATCATTCAATAGTGTTGTGAATAGTCATATAAAAAGGTTTATAGCACTTGATTTGCTTCTTTATGTTAGATGTTGAAGCCTTAGATGAATATAACTTTTGTTTTGCATTTTTTAGTCATTGAGCTTGAAGCAAAATTGGTTCTTTTAACCTCATCTGTTTGTTTTTTAAATCTTTTTATTTGAGGTTATTAAACTACTTTTGCTTGCTATTTTCTTCTTTTAATACTTTTTGTTGGATCATATATGCTCAAGACACATACAAGATTGATGTGGTTAGTATGTTATAATCCAAGTCAGGTCATACCCAATAACAATCTATACAAACACCAACAAATATTTATTTGTTGATGAGATCATACAAATAAATATTGACACCAATTTAGAAAATTGGTTTTCTAAAACACTACTTTTGTAAAAGAAGAAAATTATGTGGATAATTTGTTCATGAGATATTTATTTGTTTTATTATTTAAGTTGGTTAAATAATAACAAATAAAAGTGTGTTAATGTTATAAAATTAAAATAGGTTTTAATTTTATAAACTAAGGGTTGAAAGAGTAACATTTTATGTAAGTTTCAAAATGGGGGGATCCCATTTTGAACCCAAAATTCGGCCACCCCTTGTAGCCTTGGGACTCCACCCTTTTGTCTTGGCTTGTGCAAGAATTTATTCACTCTAACACTCTTTCATCTAACACACCTTCTCTCACACACACTCAAGCAAGAGAACTCTCTCAAACAAGGCTCAAATTTTCAGATTCAAGGCTCAAAGAGGGCTAAAATTTTCGGATCTTTCAAGGAGCATTGGAAGAGAGTTGTGGTGTTGTGCATCCTAACAAGCTTGGTGTTTGGAAGGGCTTGTGGGTATACAAGCTTGAGATCTTCTCTTTTGGAGGCTACACATTCAAGAACATCATCTTCTTCATCTTGTCCACTACAACATCTTGTGCAAGAAAGGTTGTATCAATGAACTCCCTATGGTTGTTGTTTTGGTTTTGATAGCATACTATTTCACATATATTATTGATCCATGTTCTTGGGTTTTGTTTATGGTTTAAAATGGTAAAAATTTCAGATTAGTAACCATATATTTAAACCTTATATCCGCTGCGTTTTCATAGTTTAAATGGTTAAACTAGCTTTGATTTACATGTTACAAAACCCATCAATACGTATATCGAGATAATATTCATTGTTCGTCTCATTCATTCGTACTTTCATTATTATCTTTCATCATCAAACGTATTTGTTCGTTTCGTACATTTTCATCATCTTTCACTTTCATCCAGACCAATGTGCAATACCCCAAACATTGTGCACGAAGCTGATACTTGGCTGACGTCTATAAATAGACCCCTAACATTATGCATAAATAGTGACCCAGTACCTAGGACATGCCACAAGGGTCCCGTCAATCTCATTGATTGACCCTGTGTGCATCCTTCGGGTTAGTTAAACCGCACACAATTGAGCTAACGATAACATGGTCATACACTTCCATTCAATTTGCTTGCAAGTCATCATTCATTCTTTACGTTCCACTTTTCGTCTTTGTTATCTTTCACTTTATTACGTAATACTTTACGTTCATTCATACATACATTATACCACGTAAAATCATAACATAATACATAACGTATAATATAACATAATGTATACGTTTTGAAAACTGTTAAATGAAGAAAGATAACACGTCATACATACATACACATCATAACCTTTATCACATCATAACAGTGCCTATCTCAGCCATCGACCTCTTAAAACCCCTTAGCAAATCTTAAGTCCAAAATGAGGCACATGAAACATTTTGGGCGCATGAGCATAAAATTTTCTAAGTAAAACAGTCTAGGCGCAATAGCACTATGCAGGCGCATGAGCCCTGCTTAGGCCGCTTTCCACTCTGCAGGTGCACGAGTCCTGCTTAGGCGCTTCAACACTTAGGCGCATGGACAATCTGGCGCATGGGCCACTGTTTAGGCGCATGGTCTACACTTAGGCTATTTTGGCAAAAATTTCAGGCGCATGGAACTATTTGGGCGCATGAGATACACTTAAGTTTTTCTAAGTCAAATTTCAGGCGCATGAACTCTGTTTGGGCGCATGACCAACAATTTAACATGTTTCTACATTATTTTCAGTCCAGATCTACTTTCTAACATACTTACAACATAAATTTAGCATTCTAATCATCAAAAAAAATCTTACAACCATAAAACACATACATCCATACACCAATGCATATGGGTACATACATAATCTTTTTTTAAAAACATTTTAACATGCATTTTCAGCCCTAAAAAGTTTAAAACAAGTAAAAACCAGGGTTCTTGAACTCACCTATGCAGCCTTCAAGTAATACTCCTCCAAACATGGGTGCATAAAAGTTCAAATGCTGAAAACACACCAAAATAAACAATCAAACACAACAAGCACATAAAAATCAGTTTCATGGTTAGAAACCCATCACAACTGAGCCAATTATACAAAGAAATGCTTAGCAAGAGCAAGAACACAACCTCTTCTTCTTGAAACTGAGAGAAAACCTTTTTCTTCTTCTTTCTTTCTTCTTTTAGTCGAAAAGCAGAGGTAAGAGGTTGATATGGGCGGTCATACTCAAAGAAGTAATAAAATATTGAGTTTTGTACCTTTTACACTTTGGCCCCCTCCACTTTTGCTCCTTTCCCTTTCATGCAAGATACTTTTTATTTTCTTTTCTTATTCTTTTCTTTTCTTTTATTTGACAAGAATTTCGGGTGTTACATATATTGATCAACCAATTTGTCTTTGTTAATCTCGGTCACCTCACTACTGCTTTCACACATGATCTGCAATGTATCCCACACACCTTTTGTTGTGTCATACTTTCTAGTCTTTTGAGGACGTCCATCTTTAAAGCCTGAGTCACAATGGAGTAGGCTTTAAGGTCTATCTTGACATATTCTTGTATTCATCATCATCAAGATTCGGAGTTGGATCCTCAATACTATGCCGCTTGTAAGGCCCCATTCCCGGGCACCTCATAGTTGGTCATTCATAGCACTAAACATACATATTATTATACATTTTATAAAATATCACAGTGGAATTCATTAACAAAAACCATTCATTTTATTAATAATTATTGTTGTTATGCAATACAACTTTATTCACTATAAAAGAAACTTTCACTGATTGCACTACAAAACAACAATAATAACATGGGTGAATGGATGCCAGTCTTACCCTGCCAAGTAGCCTCCCTACGTGTCATCCTCAACAACCTTTACCTACCAACTAAAAATGCATAAAAGTCAGCATTGCTAAGTGAGTTCTAGTTTTATAAGTATCAAAAATACTTTACACGTTTCATATGTAAAAAAAACTCTTTTCCATAACACTTTCTTTACTATCATACATGTTCATTCGTTATCGTACGTGTTCGTTCGTTTCGTACTTTATCATTTCAATCGTTATTACTCGTTTCGTACTTTATCCTTATCTTTCGTTAACGTTTGTCTCGTACTTTATCACTATCTTTCGTTAATGTTCATTTCGTACTTCATCACTTCATTCGTTTCATACTTTACCATCTCGCTCGTTTCGTACTTATTCTAGATCCTGTCAGGCTTTTCCCCCACGTGGTCCGAAACCACCATTCCGAGCACAAAGCTCCATTACTAAATGCCACGAAGCCCGTGGCCCGAAGCCACCATTCTAGGCATAAAGCCCCATTACTAACTGGCACAAAGCCATATCATATCATGGCATAAAGCCTAGGGTTGAAAGACAAGGATCCCGTTTTGTACTATAGGTTCAGTCACCTAGACTGATCCCCCTATGTGTGAACCCTCATGGGTTAAAATAGCACGTTATAATACACACGTTTGAGCTATCAACTCACAAAGAGTTGTAATTCTTCTTTCTTTCTGCTTGCATGCCTTTTCTTTCTTTCATTACGTTTCACTTTTCATCTTTGTTATCTTTCTCTTCATTACGTTATACTTTACATTCATTCACACATTCATCATATTACGTAAAGTAATAACATAATACTTAATGTATATTATATTACAATATAAATATGTTTTGAAAACTAATAAAAGATAACAGCTTATACACATATGCATATCATACATTCATCATAACATCATGCATATACTATTCATGAACCCTCACTTATTCATGCTTAAAATAGTCCAAAACAACCCACAAGTCAAACTAGGGTCAAACCCTAAAATTCTTTTTTTCCTCAAAATTCAGAAAATTTTTCCAAGTGTTAGGCGCATGGGAACTATTTGGCTACATCAGCCCTGTTTGGGTGTTTCTCAACTATGTAGGCGCATCAGCCTACACTTAACCATTTTAACACTTAGGCGCATGAGCCTTCTTGGGCGCATGGGCACTATTTGGGCGCTTCATCTTATACTTAGTCATTTCAGCCCAAATCTCAGGCGCATGAAACACTATTCAGGCACATGAACTTACACTTAGAAATTCTAAGGCATTATTTGGGCGCATGAGCTACTATTTAGGTGCATCACCTTACTTAAAACTTTTCTAAGTCAAATACTAGGGGCATAGGCTACTATTCGGGCGCATGAACACCCTTTTCATGTGTTTCTAACATATTTTCAGTCCTAAACAATATCTTAACATGTTCTAAGCCTTACACTCCCTTTGTAAGTCCTAACATAACATGTACAACCATAAACTACCAACATACATGCATATATTCATATGGTCATACATCTAACATTTTATAAAAATCATTTATATGCATTTTCAGCCCCAAAGAAGTTTAAAAACATGTAAAACCGGGGTCTAGTAACTCACCTTTGTTGTTTCCTGGCTTAAACTTTTCCACTCAAACTTTGTAGACATTTCTTGCACCTAAATACTTCCAAGAACACAATTCCGAACACATGCACACACATAGGAACGTGTAGAAATTAGTTTCACGGTTGAAAACCCATAAAACCGAACTAAAAACACATAACACTTACCAATTTGCGAATTCAACTTCTTTCTCTCTCTAAAACTGAATCTTTGCTGCTTTCTCTCTCTAAAACATCGGGCAGTGGAGTGTAGTAGGTGGTGTGGGCGGCCATACCACCTTTTAAACAAAATAATAATAAGATTTTGTCCTTTTACACTTTGTACCCCTGCACTTTGGCCTCATTTTCTTTCTTACAAAATATGTTTCTTTTTATTTCTCATTTCTTTTCTTTCTTTATTTTGACAAGATTTTCCGGGTGTTACACCGCTTGATCAACATTCTAAGACACTGGAATGTAGGATCCCTTTCATATAGATATCCAATAGTCAGGATCTACACCTGTAATATAATTTCTAAACTGGATTTTCCATTGCTTAAACACATATTTGTGTTTAAGCATTGGTGGTTTAGATGCATGACCAAGCCCAGCAAAGTTAATAGAATCTATGTTAATAAACTGATTTTAGAAGGTTTGAATATGGATTAATTTGATTTTATGTCCGAATGTTTAAAGAGTCCAAAGTCTAGGCATTCTTGTATGTTTTCTATGAACAGTAGCAGCAGTAGGGTTGATATTATGAACAGTTCTCTTTTTGAGTCACTTTTTAGTTGATTTTATGTGATTTTTGTTTGGTTTTTGCTAAGAATCAACAATCGAGTGATGTTCTTAAGACTTTTGACTTGAAGAAAAGTGATAGTTGATGAAGTTTCTGGTATTTTCAGCAGTATGCTTATTATAAGTACAAGACTTTCTAATAAACAACTCAATCACAAAATCAATCAATTTTCGTTCAAGATCTGAGATGATTTTGAGACGAATTCAAGAACCAAGGCTCTGATACCAATAGACTGGGTTCGAGAATTGATTTCTCAGTGGATGTGACTTCAACAAGGATTGAATATGATGATTGAGTCAATGATTAAGTAGTGGCAATACAGAATCAAAGAATATTAAATGTTGAAATAATACTCATAAATGCTTTGTGTATTGATTATTGATAAACAAGTTACAGCGGGTGTTGCGGTTTTCAATACAGTGACAGGAAAACCTTAAAACCTCGAAACTTGAGCATTGAGATAATTACAATCAGAAAAACTTGCAAAAGTATGGTATTCTATTCTATTTATAGGTTGAGATAAAGCTTGTACAAAATGACTAAACTACCCTGACAACTATACATCAAAATACTAGCCTAAGTACAAAAGGCTAATCAGCATTTGTATGTGTTCATCTGCATTAGGTAACGTGGATGTCTTGGACTTCATCAGCATTTCTTATGTTTGTCTTTAGCATTAAGTTTGTTCATCAGCATTAACAAATACGGATGAACAAATACTTAGCGCATTTGTCTTGATCATCCACATTGGTTAATGCGGATGAACAAATACTTGACCATATTTGTTCTGGCTATCCAAATTAGTAAATAAGGATGAACAAATTCTTATCAGCATTTCTTCTATTGGTAATCCGCATAAACTAATGCGGATAGCAGATGCTTGGTCTTTCTTCTGATGTTTCTTCACCCGCATATCTTCTTGGGCTTGTGGGAGTTTCC
>BJCN01345195.1:0-11754 GCA_018326445.1 Flaveria brownii
TATATAGATCTTGTCACACTTTACCCTCTTCACGGCACGCAGCCATGATTACGGAGGTCGAGTGGCAAGGATCCCATTTCATGCTTTATCATTATACTCTTTCGTTCATTACTTTCATTCATTCAATCTTGAACTTTCATTCATTCTTCGTACATCTTTAACTTTCTTACTCTTTCATCTTTACTTCTTTTCTTTACTTCACCCATAACCCTTACCTTTCTGTATCGTGGTACTGGACCTAGGCCTATCATAGACCATTAAAAGAGGGGTCCTAGAACTCACACAAGCTACAAGAAGAAGAAGAGCTTCTGTTGACTCGCTACACGATGATTTGGCACGCTCGAATCCACTCGAATCAAGCCCTTTTCTCTCTTTTTCTCCCTTTCTCTCTTCTTTCTCTTCTTTTGGCTGATTTCTCACAAGAGTGGGGAGGATGTGGCTACCCTCCCCCTCTTAATCCCCCATATTTATAACTTTTCTCCCGTTTTGGCAGGTTTGATCCCCCGACTTTAGACTTTATTTCTTTTCTTCTTTCGTCGGCTTTAAAGAATATATCCGGGTGTTACAAGTGTCTTCACCCTATTTGGGCGTATGGGCACCCTTCAGTCGCATGGCCTCCACGCGACTAAACACCATGTGATTGGACCTATGCGGATGAACACCTATGAGAATGAACACCCAATCGTGCGAATGGACTCTCAATCGTGCGAATGAACACTATGTGAATGGACCTCATGCGATTGGACCTCATGCGAATGAGCACCTATGCGACTGGGCCCTCAGTCACATGACTCCCCATGCGACTGGACCCCAGTCGTGCGACTGAACCTTAATCGTGCAACTGAACCCCAATCGCCCTCCAGTCGGTAGTATGGCCTCCAGTTGGTCGCCCAGCCCAAACTGGTGCAGAATGCAATCCTCCCGAACCCAATCTGCCATTTTCGACCTCCAAGTTCATCCAAACTCATTCTAATCCCAAATCAACCATCCTAAACCTTAGTAATGTATACTATAACATCATTAAAGCACACACAAGTACAAGAACATACTTCAGACGCATCACACGCAATCACACCCAAATGGGTCAAACACACACACATACAAAAACAAGTTTACTATGTGTTCCGGCCCTAAATCAGTTGAAAACCATTAAAAGAGGGGTCCTAGAACTCACACAAGCTACAAGAAGAAGAAGAGCTTCGTGTTGACTCGCTACATGACGATTTGGCACGCTCGAATCCACTCGAATCAAGCCCTTTTCTCTATTTTTCTCCCTTTCTCTCTTCTTTCTCTTCGTTTGGCTGATTTCTCATAAGAGTGGGGAGGATGTGACTGCCCTCCCCCTCTTAATCCCCCATATTTACAACTTTTCCCCCCGTTTTGGCAAGTTTGGTCCCCCGACTTTAGACTTTATTTCTTTTTCTTCTTTCATCAGCTTTAAAAAATATATCTGGGTGTTACAATAATGGAGGAATAAACTTGTGAGGAAAAAACAACATTCTAATGTTAAGACCTCATGCATTGTGACGGAGCCATAAGATGACAATCACATGGCTAAGAGTGTGTTAGCAAACATTAGTACGCATGTTTGCAAGTGACAGTAACGTGGACAAGTACATAAAAGAAATGTATGAAGTGTTGTGGATCATTTTTGGAGATTGAAACAAAGATAGGTAACAATATTATATACCACGCGTTGTGGCTTAATAGTTTAAAATTAGAAATCTAAATAAAGAAAATATAAAGTGTTGGTCTATAAAGAGGATGAAGCTACCAAAAACTCAGGAGTTCATCACTATCTTCTAACTGCAAATTCTGTCAAGTACTGAAACAACTATCGAATCACATATGCTGAATGACTGCCAATTAGCATGAACAACTACCGATCATCATTCAACTGAAGAGCTATTGATCGACTGCTGCTAATCAGCACTAAACTCCATGAGCTGCGGATCAACTAGACAAGACTGTTAGTACCAATGGTTGTTGTGTTCTAGCTTTTGAAGACAACATAGTACTGAAGCTGCTTAACCCTGATGTATCGATTGTCTATCTTGCTGTATAATTCTAAACATAGAATAGTTTATTCTTAATTTTTAGATTTCATAGTATAAAGTCCTCACACTTGTATAGGAGATGCAAGCTTTTCAAGTCACTTGGTATCTTCCAATTGTGTCATTTGTACTCAAACGATTAATCAAGTGAATACTTTGAAAGAACAACTTGTGTATTTATATTTACTCAGAGTATTTATGTTTGTTAGTATGTAGTTAACTTAGATTTCGTATTCGTTAAATACTTATCAAAAGAGAAGTTCTTGTTAATCTATGGACCCATCCGATCCAACATAAGGCAAATTAAAAAGGAAAAAAACAAAAAAAAATATATGAGGTGCTAGGCTTAAACTTTCATCACCCGCAAACTCAAATCACGCCCCTAACCAACTTATCTAACTAAACTTCTAAGTTAATAGTAGGAACAAATTTAAATAAGAAAATTATGGAAAAAGATTTAAAAAAGAAAAAGAAAAAGGTTTTACAAACCACTAAGAAATTGACATATGGCAAGGAGGTTGGACCTTGCTAAATGGGTTATATATATAATCATTCAGTTTAACCACTTAATTATATCAAGGCCATGAATTTAGACGTATTTTGAGACTAAAAATTTTTAATTAAAATTGTACCAATGATCCGTAGCCTAAGTAAGTGGTTGAGGTGATATACACAATACAATAAAAATGGGAAGGCCTTGGGTTCGACTTTCGAGTATCATTTGAAGCAAAAATGCTCTAAGTTGAGACAGGACTTTTCCAATTGTTTCCTCCTTCGAGTGTTAAGGTGCAGTCCTGATTGGGATATGAATAGGTGAATCCGATTAAAATAACAAATATTATTAGAAATGAGGTTATACATTTTCCATTTAAAATTAACAATTAAAAAATAATTATTAACTATTTTAAAAATTTATGATAATTTGGATGAAAAAATATAAAAAAATATGATAATAGATATTTTTATTAAATAAATAAATTTACACGATCTTAGGTTTGACAAACATGAACCCCTAAAATTAGAGGTGGCATTTGGGTATTAGGCCCAACAAGAAACCGATTCCAAACCGAATTCAGCCCAACCAGACTTTTTCGGTCCTGATTTAGTTGGAACTAGGTATGAATTCAGATTGGGTTCAACTTCATAGAAACCCTAACCACTTAAATCAGTCATGTTGGTTATGGTTCAGGTCGAGTACATAATCCCAGTACCGGTTTTTTTATTTTTTGCAACTTGAATGTTGGTAACAACTATAACAATATTAAATAAACATCAAATTCCTAATTTATTTATATTAATAGTATACAAAGAAAAAAATACAATATTTGGAACTAATATAATTTTTATTTTAGTCGTCATCTAAGTCGGTAGGTTTAATTGTAAGAGACTGATATGTGAATAAATATACATTTTAATAATACATATTATTCCTCATTTGAAGCATTTTTGTTACAAATTCATTTATTTATACACTTATTTGTGTTATATTTGAATGTTGTAGTCCCTGGTGATCATTTGATGATTTTTGATAGAAAGTTGAATAAAAACTGAAGTTTGTGAAGAAAAGCTCCAGACACAAGCATGTAGGAACCCCTACATGGCCATGTCGCTGTACAACATCATGTTGCAGCCTACACAGCCTACTCACTTATCCCACATGCCCATGTGCGAAGCAGGATCGGGTTTTTAACCTAATTTCAACCCCCCCCCCTATTTCATCATAACTTTCAAATTAACTCAAGCCCTAGCCTCTCTCACCCCTTTAGGTGATTTTGGGTCTACTTCAAGAGTTCTTGAGAGATTTGAAGGCTAATGTTGAAGATTTAACATATTCAAGAAGGATCTA
This sequence comes from Flaveria brownii, assembly GCA_018326445.1. Classification (NCBI taxonomy): domain Eukaryota; kingdom Viridiplantae; phylum Streptophyta; class Magnoliopsida; order Asterales; family Asteraceae; genus Flaveria; species Flaveria brownii. The sequence goes on from BJCN01345195.1 coordinate 3,901, forward strand.
ACATCATCCACCCCATTTTCACTCAAAATTGGTTTGAATTTCTTTAGATCTACTATGAGTTCTTCCATGTTCTTGAGTTTGGGTCTTTTTTGTAAGCCTCATGGGCTAAACACTTAGTATCACTTGGATTAGATGAAACCTAGCATGATTTAACAACTTGTACATGTTTCTTGGTGATTTTTATATTGATGCTATGATGAAGCTTGATTATTCTTCAATGATTGTGTGTTTGTTCTAGTTTGATGAAATGTTCAATCTTGTAGGTGTTGTAAGCATGTTATGTTGAAAAACTTTATGTTCTTACAAGACATGCATATAATTACATCTTTGGTATGTAATCTTGTGACATTTGACTAGGAATGGTAAATGAAGGTTGAAAGTTTAGTAAAATTGGTCAAATGTGTATCCTTATGCTTATGTTTGAGAAAACCATGGTGTATGTCATGAATCTCTCTTGTCATTGATTATAAATTGTTTTATAATCATGGTATGAAGTTTCTGAGTTAAAGAGTAATTATAGTTTTGTCTATTGTTATGCAAGTTGAGGTGGTTACCATGTGTTTATCGTGTTAACTTTCCAAAGATTTATGGAATTAGGTAATACTAACGGGAGTCTAATTCATCTTTAACATTGACATAATTGTATCATTAGTTCCTCATGGAATAAATTTAGGTGGCTATTGTGTATTTATCGTTCTAGCTTTCTGAATTGTTATATGTCTAGATATCCTTGACAGGGGTTTAGGCTACTTCCATGTATTATGTGTGAAAAATGGTCTCACCTCGAGTTTGTGCTAGTTGTTAATGCATTGCTAAGTGGAATCAAAGTCAAAGTGGTATCTTTAATTGATTGTGTATCTTCATCTTTACTTCCTTGATTTGTTAGTTTAACTCGCTAATCATTTTACTTAATTCAATATTTGCAAATCCAAACTCAATTGATAAGTTAAATAGTGATGATGACTTAGTATTGAGAGTCATTGTGTCCACGGATTGATATTCAGTTCTTGCCTAAAACTATAGTACTATGCAAGAGGTGCACTTGCCTATTATGTGTAGTTTGTTTAAGAGTAATAATCGTTTCTTAAATTAAAAATCAATTGTGTGAAAAAAAATCTTTACTAAAAAGATATATAATTTACACACATCAGAGACGCTTCATCTAATGCTAGTTTCTTCGTTAGATATGCTAGAAGAGACTCCTTCTTCCATCTTTTCATCGTGTACTTTTCCTTTAACTGCTATTTCATCTTCTAGACTTGTTTAGTATTGTATATGATCTATCATGTCTAAGTGATTCTTTAGGCAAATGCACAACTCCACCGCCTCCAGAGTGATTCGTGTTCTCCGTAAAGATATAACCTTGCCCCTAAGAGAAAAAAACATATTCTAAAGCTACGATAGAAGCTTAGACGGTTAGTCAATTACGGGCCACAGAAAAAAGAATCATAAATTAGGATTCCTTGCCTTCCGTCAAGCCAAAATATCAAATTCACAATAATTTTTTGTAGTTATAGTTGATATAAAGTTTGTTCCACTAAACATATCGAGCTTGCTTGTTAGATTGTTACCTCTTTGTATTTAGCCGTCATAACTTGTTTTCAAATTCAGATTAAAATTTTATGCTTTGCTTGAAAAATGGGAGACTTTAAAGTGACCGAAAGGTAAAGTTTCTTGACTCACAAACTTTGTCATCTAATCCCAAACCGTGTTAGTGTCGTAGTTAAAGGTTCCACTATCTCCACCTAATTGCGTTTGTTTGGTATCCAGATTACTTTTTTAACGCCTTAAAAACTTCTTTGTAATGTGTTTAGTTAAAGTTGTGTTTGAATCTTTGGCTAGTAAAGCTCCACAAAACAAACCCATTAGTCAACTCAACCAAATCCAGGTTGCATCAAACATCCATGCTACAATTATATGCAAGAACCCAAACAACGGTCGGTCCAGTTAATGAACCATGATCAAAGGATGATTATGAATGAGCCATTAGGTGTGAATGAGAGTGGAAAATGTGGAACAAGAGTAGAAATTGCACAATAAGAGTAAACAAGAGTATTTTTGTGTTTTTGCGGATGTTTTCATTTTGAAGTTAAATACCCAACCATTTCATCCCCGCTGATTTATACTAGCTTAAAGGAGGTTAAAATACAAAAAAAAAGAGTCTAAAGTTGTCTCAAACGACCATATAACCGTTAAAAACGACTACTTTTTTCCAATCTGAGAATAAAAGGGAAAATTTGAATCCAACCCAGGTTCAATCGGGCCTCGGTCTAGGTCGGGTACTATGTTAGGAGCGAAATGTTGAATTGGAACTACCTTGCGGGTCTATAGGGGTTGGAACCGGATACACCTACTATTGGGTACAGCTCGGGTACACTGGGTCGGGTGCATTCCTGTTTTTGCCCACGTCTACTTAAAGTTACACATCTCACAACATAGTTTTATAGGCACCTGCATAAATCTTCTTCTAAACCTGTAATATTGTATACTTTTTAAAATCATGCTTGAAAGACATTATATATTATGTATTAGAGCATTCCCAAATCATCACTCATCTGCAACCCTCCCAATATATTAACAAAATCATCTATTATTTCACTCCATCCTATCCTCCATCCCCATACTTTATTCCTAATAGGAAACTAAACACATCTCCCATATTTGGGGCTTACTTTGTATCGGATATCTATATTTTGTATATGTTTGTGAGTAAGAGAAAAATAAAAGTAAAGAAGCATTATGTACTTGAATAGAGATAGATACGAGGAATGAGACGTGGGATAAATGATAGACAATTTTATGAAAATTATATTTTTTAGTTAAACCATAGGGTTAAAGACGAAGGATATACGGTTCGGAATACTCTTACGAACTTATGTTTTAAAAAAATTGTAATTTTATAAATGGTATATGCAATTCCTCGTAGTTTGTTTCTTTCAACATATTTAGAAGAAATGGTGAACCCGATCAAGTGGTCGTCTTTTTAACTTTCTATCTTAATAGAGGGTATAGACGTGCCATTGTTCATACCACCTTATGTATCAATAAAAAAATCAAATGAAAATTATGCCAACCATGTAACCCGCTTGTTATTCCCTTGTGATGTTTCTTTATTCAAGCATTTAAGATGGTGATATTTGATGCATCTCGAAAATAATACTTTAAATTTGCATATTTTTATTAAAATAAAATCACGTAGAAAGAAAGGGAAAATGTTGGTCTTATGGTGGTTCAACTTCTCTCAACAAAACATCTATCCCTTCTTGCTCATTAGTTGCCACCCACTCTTCATTCTCTACCTTCACATATACTTTATTTTATCATATTTATTATTCTCTTCACCTAACTTAGTTATGCTCTAAAAGTATTATAAAGATATCATAACTAATCTTGTATATAGGGCTTTTTTTAGCTACTCCATATCAGATTCTTAAAAATTCATATCCAGCCGAGTCAAGGCCCCTTAAGACAAAATTAAAGCTTGTTTAATAAACAAGCTTAAACTCCTGCTTCATATATATATATATCAAGTTTTGATTAGCCTAGTGATACTAAACAATTAAATAAAATGTTAGAAGCTAGAAAGAAAGTATCATCTAGGTATACCTTCTTCTTTAACTCCTTAATTGAATTTATTTGATTTAACCTATGAAGTGTTCCCAAATTACCTAATTGAGTATATTATCTCCAACCAGTCAAGCAAATGCCTAAAGCTCCATGACCGAACGTTGGCTACCCTAAGATCCACTACTATGAAGTAGCATAAGGTGCATGAAGTGATAGAATAGACTAAAAGCATAAGGTGCATGAAGCGATAGAATAGACTAACTCTCCACTAAAGGGTGAGGTTATTATATAAAGTGTATTTTTGCTACAAAGTGTGAGAATACACAATGAGACTAAAAAAGTCACAAAAAATTATATCTCACAATCTAAACAGAATTTCAAAAAAGTAATTCGGAGTCTCTATTACTCTCGTCGTCCTCTTTTAGAAATAAAAATAAAAAATAATTATTGTGTCTTTTATGACAAAATGAATGAATGACACAATGACAATCATTATATCTTTCATAAATGACACAATAAAAAAATGTTAATTTTTTTATTTTTTGTTTATTTTTTTCTTAATGAGGACGGCTAGAGAAACAAAAGCTCCAAATTACGTTTTTCAAATTCGATTTAAATTATAAGATATAATATTTTTTATGACTTTTTTTTATTTATTGTGTCTTCTCACACTTTATAGTAAAGTACACTTTGTATTTTAACATCTTTCCTCCACTAAATGCTCATAATCAATTAAGAATACACTATAAACAACCTAAAACTTTAAAGCAAACCTTATTCCAATCAACAATCAACTTAGAACCTCAATAACCTCAAGAAGTAGTACCTTGCTTTTGCGTAATCTACAAACAACAAGATATATTATTATAAGAAAATATCCTGAAAGGGTTTTAGCTTCTTGTATTCAACCTAATTCTTTAATTAGCACACCTATTCAGCCAATTCAATCTCATATTTGACTATTACCCTTAAAAAGTAGTGCCGTACTCAAGAAATCTTTTCTTGGTGGACGGAAATTTTTTAAGATTCATTTGATAAAACCAACATTTGATAGCACATAAATCATCCTTTAAACTAGAAATCTTTTATTGGTTTAGGTCGGGTCGAGTTGGATTTGATCGGGTCAGGTCATATTGAAAAAACACAATCAAACTAAGTTTCATAAAACCAACAAAAAAACATCAAATGTCATTACAAAAGTACGCCAAAGTCATTACAAAAGCACATATAATTATAAACGAAATGTGTTACTTTGTTTCAACTTACAAGACTTCATAAACCATCTAAATTGACAAATTGTGTATCCGTTTTTAAATTGTAAATATAGACCGCTAGTTCAACCCGAATTCATCTTTTTATCATTTTTAACAAAACTATATGAGTACAATTCGTATAATCTTAGTATTGTTGGCAAACCCGTCAAAATTATAACAAGGACTCAAACTACTCAAACAAACAAGTAAGTTAGATGGTTCTTCGCGTGATCATGACTATCATGTTTTCATATCTATAAATTTATTAATGTATGAATTAAAAAGATTAAAATGACCGTTTAAACATTGGTATAGTTTTAAAAACAAAAGTGATATATTTAATAAAAGATTATAATTTTATGAAATAATAATCAAAGTTTTTAAAGTTCTTCATTTAAAGTCATTTAAAGATATTTTGTACCTCTAAACTTGCTAACTTTCATAACATGTTTTAATACTATGAAATGTTTTTATAAATGTTAAAAAAAGGTTAAAATTAAGTTAGGAAAATTAAAGATATCTAAATTCTAGTTAGAATTTAGTGATTATTTTTGTCCTGTTAAACTTAATTATAACAATTTAATAACAATTTTTTCTTCACTGTTACCTCCTAATTCAAATATATTAGAAAAAGTCACCAATTTGTAACCAAAATACATGTATGTTTCATTAGAATATGTTTAAAAATAGTCAACATTTAAAAAGTGATTAACTTTGTAAAATAGTAATCAACTTTCAAAAATGTTCCAATTAGATAACACAAGTTTTAAAAATGTTTCAATTAGGTCACTCAGTTTTTATATTTTATATAAATTAAAAGTCTTAACATGTTTTTTAGCATGTTATACTTTTGATTTTAATTATAAAATATTTTTTTCTATTTTTTGATGCTGATATGGAACGTTGAGGTAAATTTTAGGTACTTTTTTTAATTTTTTCATAATTAACATATTTTTTTATTTTTAATATAATTTTATATATTTAAAAATTTTGACCCCACGTCTTCTCCACTGTTACTTTCTTAACATAAGGAAATTTAATAATGACTCGATTTGATCGTTTGTTGGTTCAATTTGATAAAAATATGAATGAATGACTATATTAGAACACTTTTAAATCTTTGTTATTATTTTATGACATTTTCCCTATAAAAACATTACATAAGGTTGAACAGGTAGTGAAATTTGAGTAACTTTAAACAGACAAGAAAACTTAATTTAAAAGATTTTAGTAGAACACTTGGGATTTAATAATTATTGTGTAAAGTTTTCCATATTAAAGACTAAGATAGGTATTTTCAATTTTAATACCTAAACATATTGTAACTAGAAATTTTCTCATACGTGATTAAACAAGTGGTGATCTCATGATGTAACAAAAAAAATAAACCCTAATAACTAATAGATCGATAAAAATAAAAAATAGAAATATTTTATTAGTAAAAAATAACAAATACTAAATACTACTTGGGCTAGGTATATATTGTCAAAAAGAACCGACGACTTTAAGCCACACTTGTTTAAAGTGGTTTCTTAATTCATTTAAGTGACATATATTAAGTATGAGGTGAAAAGAAAACCAGCCTAGGCTAGGGTTTGAACACTCGATCAGCAAATTACCGTTGAGTTAAATCTTTAATCTTGTTTAAACTGCTTTCTTAATTTATTAACGGATGTTTATTAAGCGTAAGGTGACGGCGAACAAACAAATGGATTGCTCACGCCTTCAAAATCCTTATTAATAAAGGGTGAGGTTATTCTATAAAATGTATTTTTACTATAAAGTGTGAGAAGACACAATGAGCCTAAATACCCAAAAAATTATATCTCACAATATAAATCGAATTTCCAAAAAGTAATTCGGAGTCTATATTCCTTTCGTCGTCCTTTTTCAGGAAAAAAAAATTATTGTGTCTTTTGTAACACAATGACGTCGTTGTGTTTTTCATAAATGACACAATAAAAAAACGTTAAATTTTTTTATTTTTGTTTATTTTTTTAGTGAGGATGACTAGGGGGATAAAAGCTCGGAATTACTTTTATGAAATTCAATTTAGATTGTGAGATATAACTTTTTGTGACTTTTTTTGACTCGTTGTGTCTTCTCATACTTTGTTGTAAAAATACACTTTGTATTTAAATCTCTTCATTAATAAATAATATTGTATTGATAATATAAATTTTTAAACGTGTTTATTCAACAATGTTCTCAGCCAAATGATTGATGAAATGCTATTTTACTTCTAAAAAATGATATATATAAAGTTATTAAAATATTAGGAAACAAATGTAACGGGGAAATGAAGTGTTGACTTAAGATAATAATATCACCAGTGATTCTTTGGCTCGTAAGTCAAATAGAAGGAATACGTGAACGGAATACTTTAATATAGATTTTAATTATACAAGAAAAAGGATAAATTATTAATTAATTAACTTTAATTGCCTTTTGGCCTACATTATTTACGGATCAAACCCATCTTCTGGGATTAATTTATATATTAGTACTAGTGGGGAACCCGCGCGATGCAGCGGCGGTAATAATTTACAACGCGATACTCATTTATAGTTATTTAATGAATACTTGCATTGTGATGAGATCATATTTTTGTCATGGGCGTTGCACAGCTCAATGTCTATGAGTTTGATATCGCACGTTATCGTAGGAGTCGTCTTTTTTCTTTCTTTAAACTTATATTTTGATCGAGTATGATTTAAATCATAAAACTCCATAAGCTAGATGCAATAGAGAATAATGATTCAATCTCCGATACCTCCATGGTAAAGCAACTTGTTGTAGGTACCTAAATTACAAACACATCAATTTTGATATATTTTTTTTTACATCTACAACCATATTAAAAACGGGAAGCCACAAATGCTAATCATATTATATTTCATGATTATATTGATAAAATACTTGTATAAAAGAAAAAAATTGGAAAAAAAAGTATTATGGGTCAACCCGTGAACTTTGGACCTGAGGCATAAGGAGTGGCTAACCATATTATATTTCAACCTTTTAATCGGGAAGA
>BJCN01345197.1:0-14862 GCA_018326445.1 Flaveria brownii
ATAAAAATTGATTGAGGACATTTGTTAGTCATCGAAGGGTTGAGGGATGGCAGGTTGTTACCTGCAAGCCACCTTTCAGTCGTGGTGTAATTACCTCTGTTGTCACTTTGAGGCCGATATTAGAATGGAAACAACATCTATTCGAGTCTTTGTATTGTTGGTTTTGTTTGTGTATTGTACATTTATAGCATTGCTAGACTATCTTCTGGTAACAATGGTAGAACTGCAAATTCAACTTTTGCAAGAAGATGGTTTTGTTTTGTTTGGGCAACTGTTTGGAATAACCTGTTTATGTATTTGCAGAAAGATGATGTGGTGAATTATTGTGGTAGGTTTTGAAACGATTGATAGGCGATGACGATAAAATAAGACATGGCCATTGTTATGGCGTGGCAGATGCATTATTTGCAGCCACAATGCGCCATTGTTTCTGAGCCTTAAATTATAGCCTTTTGATCACCTAACCGTCATGTTCGAACTCCGCCGCGAGAAGCGGGTCGGAAAACAACCTAACGCGGATCTGCGAAAAAGGAGGAAACTAAATTCGCATAACGCGTGAACTGGTCAAACAAGGTTTATCACACGCGCAACGCGCGTGCTGGATTTTAACTAGTTATTTAAATGTTTCAATTTCAAGTTTTTTCATCCCTATAGTTTGCAAGTTGTCCCAATTAGCTCGGCTCACTAACGTCGTTATTTTTTCATGTTACCCATCGGTCCCTATTTGTAAAAAGTTTTAAAAATACTAAAATGACTTTTCATTTAACAAAAAAAACTAACGCTGTAAATGAGTCGGAGTTACATAGGACGGATTGCAAACCAGAGGGAAAAAAACTTGAAACTAAACCACTTAAAGGAAAAACGTGATTATAGTTACTAGGTTATATAATGTGTTACAAGGGCTAAATAAAAAATATATAATAGATTATATATATATATAATCTAATATATGTTATAGATAACATATCAATAGAATTATTATATATAACAAACATATTCAAGGTATAAACAATAGATTTTATTATTCATAAATATACATAAACTTTTTAATATGTTTTTAATATATTTTAGTTTTGAAAATGATTAGCTACAAATTAAACTATATTTTAATAAAATTAAGTCTTACTAAAGTATTTTTAATAAAATATTATTTACTTCTAGAAAGAAATTATCTTGATTATAATAGTATTAAATGAGATTTATTAAGGAAAATTTTTTAAAGCCAAGATTTTTACTAAAATTATAATTTTTTGTGATGCTGACACATAAACAATCGTAAGTGAAGCCTAGGTGAAGATAACGTGAACATATTGAAAAATAACATGTAAATAATAGTTATTTTAATTTATTAGAGTAAAATAGTAAATAAGTAATAAATAACTATTCAAGGGTATATACTAATGATAAGATACGTTTCATTATATAAAATAACAATAATTTAAGTTTAGGTAAAAGTACATGGATTAATATAGTAAAATAAAAGTACCTGTGTGATTATTAGAGTAAATTAGTAGCTGATGTAAAAAGATCTATACTAATAAAATTGTTCAAAAACCTACAACACAACAAACATATGATTTTCACTTAAAAAAAACTCAATAATAATATAATGGGAGTGATTTGTTTCATCCGTTATCAATGGAACATTCCCAAAATAGAGAGGTACCAAAGAAAAAAGAAACCGAGGCGACTTCCTTTGACAAGAAAGAGAAACAAAGAAAACAATAATAATAATAGTAATAATAATAATAATAATAATAATCCCCCAAATTCAATCCGATTTAATCCGACTTTCACGTCCGCAGCGAGAGAAAACGCTAGAGTCACAGCACCAATCTCCCTCCCCTCTCTCTAAACTACAGCGTCGAACAACAAGAATCTCCATCATCTCATTTTCCATAAGATTCAACAAAACTGTTATCAACACACACACACACACACACACACACACACCATATGTATGTAAGCTGAAGATTAACGGTGAAGAATATTACTATTTTAGTATCTTCAACAGCAATTTTATGTCACTATTGAACTTGTTCTTCTGGTGAGTTGTTTTCTGATTGTGTTTACTCATTTTGTTCGTGTGCTGTGTTGTACTTTCTGACTGTTTGTCGTTCGTAACCCTAGGAGGTTACGCGCATTTTAGCTGTTGAATCGAGTGGTTGCTCTGTTTGAGTGTCTGATCGAGTGTGTTTATTGGCGCATTTGGTTTGTTAAGCTGTGTAGTCGAAGTTTGTAACAGTTGGTTTGAGATTGAATTCATGATTTGTGATGTTTGGTTTTCGGATTGTTTGTGGATGAATGGTGGTGAGATGTTTATTGTACTGTTGGCTGTTGCCATTGTTGATTTGTGGTGATACTGTTAGATGCTTAATCTGGATGTTTGAAAGTGGTGTGTGAAGTTGATCTATGAAATTGATGAACTTCTGCAGAGATTAATGAGAACCAGCTGGAGATTGGTGCTTTTGTGTTGATAATTCTACGGGAGTATTGTCGAATCCATAGCTAGTAATAAGTTTGAAATCGTTTTTGGTGATTACACGTGTTTGGAGACGAATTGATGACACTCGATGCTATAAGCTCTGATGTCGAAGATTTCCATTTCTGTTAATGCACATCAAGGGGGGATTTCTAACTGGACTGAGTGATCTATTGTCAGTTGGTTCTGTGTATGTGTATGTTTATGCCTTGTAGGCTGTTATAAAACTAAGCAAGTGATTGACGGGTTTATTCTTTCGAAAGATGGTACCACCAGGGCCACCTACTCAAGTTCCATCTTCGTTGTTGCGGTCAAATTCGGGTTTAATGGGCGGCCAAGGTTCTCCTCAGTCAGGATTCTCATCTCTTGTCTCACAACGTACTCAATTTAATGGCACTAACATGCTTGGAAATATGTCTCCTCTCCTCCATCAATCTTATGGTAATGGTGGGCTAAGTTCAGGGATCTCTAGCCTCGAAAGTTCTCAAAAGGATGTAATTGGTGCTGGGGATGAGTCTGATCCTTTGTCTGTCGTAAGAAATGGGATGGGTTGTAATGCCTCTTCGTCGTCATTTGTTTCGTCCAATTTGGTAAATTCAAATGCATTGGGTCATATGTCTGGACAGCAATTTTCCACATCATCAGGAAACCAAATATTGTCGGACCAGCAATCAGCCCAACAGCTTGAATCTCAAAACATCCAACAGAGTCAGCAACCCCTTCAACAAATCTCTGCCCCTCACAATAATTATCATCATCAGCAACAGCAATATCAAAATATTCAAGGTGGTGTTGGGCAGGTTAAGTTAGAACCACAGGTGGCAAACTATCAGCATGGACAAACTACTCAACAGTTGCAAGCTTTGAGAAATCTTGGGCCAGTGAAAATGGAACTGCAACATACTCAGTCCATGAGTAACTTGCTACCTGTAAAATTGGAGCCCCTACACTCTGACCAGTCGTTATTTCTGCACCAACAACAGGAACAGCACCAACAGCAGCAACAATTCCTTAACGCCTCCAGGCAGTCCCCACAGGCCGCAGCTGCTGCACAAATTAATCTTTTGAATCAACAGAGATTATTACAGCTACATCAGCAACAACAGCTATTGAAAAATATTCCTCAACAAAGGCCTGTGATGCAACCGCAGTTTCAACAGCAAAATTTAGCTCTAAGATCTCCAGCAAAACCTGTGTATGAACCAGGAACATGTGCAAGACGGCTAACACATTATATGTATCAGCAACAACATAGGCCTGAAGTAAGCGTTCCACAATCTTTTTGGTAGAATAAGATAATTTTCAGCCGTTGAAAGTAATTTTATGTCTTATTCACTTGTAGGACAATAGTATTGAGTTTTGGAGAAAATTTGTGGCCGAGTACTTTGCTCCTAATGCAAAGAAGAAATGGTGTGTTTCTTTGTATGGGAATGGACGACATACTACCGGAGTTTTTCCTCAGGTCAGTTTTTACAAGCTGAGGTTATATATTGGCACTTTCATCAGTTAATATTGAAAATTCTCATTTTCTATGTGATTGTGGGTTTCATATATCAACTAGAGCAGATGGTAGTAACTTACCAAAATATCAGTTCTGAAGATAGGTTCAATGGTTTCATGTTCTTATCGATGCCAAACATCAATAAAAGTGAGTGCAATCTCTGTTTATGCTTATGCAGGACGTATGGCACTGCGAAATATGCAATAAGAAGCCAGGCCGTGGATTTGGCAAGTCTCCTGCTGTTTGCATTTCAATTATTTACTTGTTATACTGTTAAAAGATTTCTCATTACCCCTTCTATTTATCAATGTCATACACTTTTTCTAGACTAAGGAGTTATAGGAGTTCATGTGAAATTACAAATTTACAGTTAGTTATAAAACCATTTTGGAGCTCTCATTCTCATGTCAAGATTCTTATTGTCAGTGTTTTTAAACTGATTCTAGATGTTCTTCTAGTAACAGTTATAAGTCTATTAGCTAACCTACCTTTGGCCTTGATTGAAATTTTCATGAATGCAAAGGATTTCCTCTAGTTGTCTTATACTCTTATAAGCTTATTTCATGTCATACCCTTCATTTGTCAAAATTAAACCTTTTCAGTTGAGTTTAAATCTGCATAAAAGGTTGTTGATCTGCTTTATTAAAACAGGATACACTGAAGGTAAAACACAGGATAGTTATCCATGAAAAATTAATCCTATTTGTTCATTTCTGGTTTCCTTTGTGTTCAAGTATTTAAGGTAGTTATATTTACAAAAAGGAACTATGATCATATATTCATTTCAGACTCAGTTAGCTTTTGATCTGAGTCAGCTGTTTAATTGCACATATTGACCCTTAAGAGATGACTAAGTTTTATTTCAAATGAAAGAGTAGATCCTTGTTAGGATTTCCATTAAAGGCCAAATTCCACTGAAGGTAAAAGGTTGTTGATCTGCTTTATTAAAACAGGATACACTGAAGGTAAAACACAGGATAGTCATCCATGAAAAATTAATCCTATTTGTTCATTTCCGGTTTCCTTTGTGTTCAAGTATTTAAGGTAGTTATATTTACAAAAAGGAACTATGATCAATTATTCGTTTCAGACTCAGTTAGCTTTTGATCTGAGTCAGCTGTTTAATTGCACATATTGACCCTTAAGAGATGACTAAGTTTTATTTCAAATGAAAGAGTAGATCCTTGTTAGGATTTCCATTAAAGGCCAAATTCCACTGAAGGTAAAAGGTTGTTGATCTGCTTTATTAAAACAGGATACACTGAAGGTAAAACACAGGATAGTCATCCATGAAAAATTAATCCTATTTGTTCATTTCCGGTTTCCTTTGTGTTCAAGTATTTAAGGTAGTTATATTTACAAAAAGGAACTATGATCAATTATTCGTTTCAGACTCAGTTAGCTTTTGATCTGAGTCAGCTGTTTAATTGCACATATTGACCCTTAAGAGATGACTAAGTTTTATTTCAAATGAAAGAGTAGATCCTTGTTAGGATTTTCCATTAAAGGCCAAATTCCAATTCCTGTTATTTTTGACGTTCGTCTGAAAGCTGTATACTCGATTAGTTTTATCATGACCATCTACGGCCGGTTGACTCTGAAGATGGCAATTGCCAGTTGGACATAGTTACTTATGAAAAGCTAACTGAGTCTGAAAGTTTGGTAATGCATAATCTCGAATAAGTAAAACGGTTAAAATAGAAAAATGAGTTGAAAAGAAAACGGGCCCAAATGTGTCTAAAGTTGCCCATAGTGCACTGTCAATGCATACAACCTACGAATCTCATTAACAAAAATTCTATTCTTAGTTTGATAATATATTGTAGTGTTGTTTAATGAAAATTATTTGAAAATTTGGACGAACCATTTTTAAGTTTTAGTCAGTATAAAAATGGCCCATTAAAGCTGAACTCGTTGACCCGTTATCCTCCCTGTCCATTTTACCACATCTAATCGACTCCATCTGCCTAGATGTTTGCGATCAGCCTATGTTTTAATTTTGTGTTCCTTTTGCATCTAACCTATGTAGATTTACTTTCAGAGGCCAATGTTGAAGTTCTGCCCAGGCTGTTTAAAATAAAATATGAAAGTGGTACTCTGGAGGAACTCCTTTATGTGGATATGCCCAAAGAATATCAAAATTCACGTGGACAAATTGTTTTAGACTACGAAAAAGCCATACAGGAGAGTGTTTTTGAGCAACTGCGTGTTGTCCGTGACGGTCAACTAAGGATAGTTTTTAATGCCGATTTGAAGGTAGATGTTGACTCTTGTTGTAAAGAGCTACAACTGCATGAGTTATATACTTATGAATTCTTTTCTGTAACAAATCCAGATTTGCTCTTGGGAATTCTGTGCTCGCCACCACGAGGAGCTTATTCCTAGGAGATTGTTGATACCTCAGGTTTATTTTTTAATTTTTTTAGTCTAGCTTTCAGTTAAGTCAACAGCCATAGAATTTCTCTGCATAAATATATATCAATACATATTGTGTATGACTGTGATGACACCATTATCAATCAACCAAAACATTCACATTTCACTATATGAGTAACCATATAGTTCTCATTGTACTATTGTAGTCATTTGAGCTGTTGGTTTTCTTTGCAGATTAGCCAGCTTGGTAATGCAGCTCAGAAGTACCAAGCTTCTACCAATAATGCTTCGTCAAATCAATCGGCACCAGAATTGCAGAACAATTGCAATATGTATGTTTCAGACCCCTTGTCCCCTTATATGAACGTCATGCATAACCTCAATTTGGCTATTTAATTGCCACATGAAATTTGTAGGACCAAAAAAAGCAAGTAGACAAGGAGCAAAAGTTTCATGAACACACATCTTTTTATCAATTGTTGAATTAACTAGGACCACGTATATGACTATGACCGTTCCATTAAAAACAAAGTTTACCTAACCATGAATTTTGTGAGGAAAAGTCAAGGGCTGTGCAATCACACCAAGATGAAAAAAAAATGACCACACCCATAAACCAAATAAATTAATATAATAATATATTACAAATCTAACACAGATCTGTCTAGTTGGTCACCATATTGCTGCTATTACATGATTGGTAATTTTCGAACTCAATGCCAAGATCTAAAGGTTTTACTTCTATGTTTCAGGTTTGTTGCTTCAGCTCGTCAGTTGGCGAAAGCATTGGAAGTTCCATTGGTAAATGATTTGGGATATACAAAAAGATATGTACGGTGTCTTCAGGTAGTTTGCTGTTTGCTTTATTCAAGGTCAAATTAGTAGATCAAGTGGTCCAATCACACTCTCCATGTTCTGTTTGAAAGATGCATGTATTGCTTGCTGTCTATTTGTATGAAGTTTTACACTCCATGCGCTTGATATCAATTCATATCCTAATATGTTATGATACATTATCATATTTATCGGGAGAGGGATCTAGAGGATCCAATGATAAAATCATGTCGTATGCCCATTTTGGGATATCAATTGTGCACTTAAAATATACTTCAGTAGGTATGACTTATGAGCAGTTCCCGTGTGTTGAGAGTAATTCTAGTTGTTATTATCATCTTCAATTTAGAAAAGGTAATGACCAAGTAGTAGAGTACTATTTGATCATATATATGTAGCTAGTTACAAGATGTAAAAGTTTGTTAATCTGCTAATATAACTCTGAGGATTTGTATTATTAGAACTTTTAATGATGTACAACATCTCATGCTTCTCATGAATTTTAGCTTTTTGTTTGATCATGATTCTAATATATACTGTTAGATTGTAAATAACAATGGGCCTTGATACATATACACCTCTCTGTATATCTTGTATTAGTTTTATGTAAGTAATGCACTTGATAATATACAAATCTTTTGTTCTTCCTATATCTGATTACACACACATGCATGATTATTTTTAGTTGACATTCATTGCTATCTCTTTTGCCTGAGGTGTATTTCTACAAATAATATCGTCTGCTTATCCGCTTATATATCAATAATATACATATTTTGGTCATCTTCGCAGATATCAGAAGTGGTTAATAGCATGAAAGATCTGATTGATTACAGTCGACAAACCAACATTGGACCAATTGGTAAGATTATGACATCAATTATATTTCTTCCAAGCCCACTGATGGAGTGAAGAAATTATTAAATGTGTCCGATTTTATTGAATCTGTTGTTTGTCCCGGCAGAGTGCTTAGCAAAATTTCCACGAAGGACATCTACAACAACATCTGGATTTCATAGTCAACCGCAACAACCCGATCAGCAACAGCAGCAGCAGCAAAATTGCAACGGGAGCGTGCCCACTGTAAATAACTCTAACCCGTTACCTATGACATGTTCAAATGGCACCATAGCTGGTCTCCTACACCAAAATTCCATCAACTCAAGACACCACCAACAAAATTCCAAGAATCCCCCTCAAAATTCACAAAATGGTGCAAATATGTCCCCAAACATATCCACACAACATCCCGCCCTTTCTAGTGATGCAGACCCAAACAATTCCCAGAGCTCAGTTCAGAAAATACTACACGAGATGATGATGTCCTCTTCCCAACCTGGAGGTGGCGTTAACGGTGACACAAATAACTTAGGGTTTGTAAGAAACACAATTCGAGGTAATAATCCTTTGAGTATGAACACGATAAGTCGACAACAGCAGCACCAGGAGCAGGATACGGGGTACCAAATGGTTAACGGGGCTGGGGGTATGAATGGGTTCAATAATCTTCCGTTTGACTGGAAAGCTTCCCCATAGAATAGATTGGCCGGGTTTCCAGGTGAAGAGCTGGTTTTGCAGCTGGAGTGCTGCTTTCCGGCATATAAATATGAATCATAGATACATGTGACGGGACCAGACCAGACCAAGTGAACGGTGCTGGTCCCACTTTGAGGAAGGGAAGGGAACAGAAGGGGCTTTTTCCTCCCCGACCTCTTGATTTTGTTTGTCGCGTCGTCTGTCTATATTTGCTTGTTTCGCAATGCTAGCTTATATGCCCAATCAACTAGTTGGTCTTGCTCTTTGGCCTGGCCTGTACAAGTATGTTGAATGTTATAGGATTTAGTTGTATGTCACCTAATTTAGCATATTGATTTTACCACTAAACCGTCTATAACAATATTGGATCAACTCATCATATGCTCCGACGACAGGTTACTAAATCAAATGAGGGAATTGTCGCTTTTATGCTATGCGTTAGGAGGCTTGGTTGAGAAAAAAAGTGTTGTCACGTGGTTGATATATAGGCATATTTTTTTCTCACTCAAAAATGCCTAAAAAGGATATAATGTGAGGGGCTAGGTTGGTGATTAAGAAATCATTATTAAATCGAAATACAACATATTAATTACTTCGACTGTCTCCTAGTTCCATGACCAGTTCCAAGGGCCCAGCCCAGTATCGTGACCAGTCTTGGGTGTAATGGTGGTGGGGTGTAGTATGTTTGAGGTGGCAGAGGATAACGCATTGGGGTGTTTTGGTAATAAATAACACAATTGTACCCGCCAGTAACACTGGTTACAAACCTCCTACTTAATCATAATAGATTTGGAGTTTGTGAGTTAAAAACTAATGTCCGCTAATTGTAAAAATTATGTTTACTTTGAACCAAAAATTCATAAAGAAGTGACCTACAATCTTGCAAATGATTAAAAGTTAACTTATATAAAATTTACTTGCAGAATAATCTACTCCTATAATTTTTAAAAATCTATATGCGTTTATGAATTCTATGTATTAAATTTTCTCTTTTTAAACGACAAATTTATTTTACTCATACTCCTAAATTACTCAATATCTACTTAGCTTTAAATTAAGTGTTTGTTTCCTTTACTGATTAAGTATCCCTTAATGTTGTAAAAATCGGACTAGTCGGCCAATAATCGGTGACTAGTCGGGAATCGGCGTCTCACTGATTGGATTTTCCCTGATCGGACCTAGTCGGTGGTTGTTAATCGGCCTCTAATATGCATTTTTGCAGAATCTGGCGACTTTCCGGCGAGATTCCGGCGGAATTCCGGCGAAATTTCAAAGTTCCGGCCAGATTTGTTTATATATATATGTTAAACTAAACATATTTATAAAAACTACATATAAAAATGTGTGTGTATATATATAAAAATGAAATTTATATAAAAATTCCAAACCGATTAATCCCGATTAGCTGCTAGTCTGTACCCCACCACCCGACTAGTGCCTAGTGATTTTTACAACACTGGTATCCCTTCCATTTGTCAAAGCAGCCTTATGTTAACTAGCATGAAGTCACCGTGATCAAATGCTTAGGATAGTGTTGATTCACATCACATTTATGTATTGTATTATACATACATGTATTTAATTGTACTTTTCATGTCTTATTAGTGAAAACCTTTAATACATAAGCGGGTCGTGTTTTAGTTGTAGAAATAAATTCTCATGACATTAAAAACGAAATGATATGATAAAGAAACGTGGATAAATTCAACAAACAAACTGATTTAACCATCATGTCAAACTACTCGATGACCATAAATGTCTTCCGTTCCTCATTTTCCTACACATTCTCACCTTCTATGCTCGATGACTCTTTCACTTGGCTTCTTTATCCATCGTATCAACTTGCCTTTTTTTAATTTTTTTATAATCTTTGTAACTGAATAGTTTGTAATGTATTGGATGCTCGTTGTCTTGAATGATCTTTGTGAATCGTGTAATCACGGTCATATTCAAGACAAGAATGAGTGTGTATCAGTTGTAAAAACAGTACCCAAAATAGACCAAAATTTCGTTTAATAGGTTGTGAAACATCATAACGTTTTTGTTAAAATGGCACATGCTTCATGGAGGAGTGTGAGTTTGGCAGTTAAACAATTAGAGTTCATAATCAGTTGGTTACCACTAATGGTTTCTCTCAACAGTAGCTTGGTACTAGTTTAGCATTGAGGTTGGTCATCAATACTAACACAAGTTCCAGCTGATCACACATGTATTGCTGGTAGTTTTTACTCACGCATTAGTTCCTATTGAGGGTGCTACCAATTAGCTGGATCACAAGCAACGAAACCCCCTACAAGCGGCGCTGTCCAAACAAACAAACAAACAAACATACCCAGTACATCCCACTCAAGAGTAGGGTCTGAGAGGGGTATGTGGTGGTGAGTCTTTCCTCTAACTTTGGTGGTAGAAAGACCACTTCCAAAGAGACCCCCGATTTAAGCGGCGCCGTCCAACCGCCCCTTAAATCCTAGAGATTCGTGGGTGTCATCCTAACTTGTATTTATGTTTGATTTGATAAAACTTTTGTATTAAACAAATTCTATTCAACTAAAATGATTTGTTGACGCTTAAATCTCCACCAAACTTCTCCATTGTATCTTGAATTAAAGTAGTGTGTATTTCAACATTTGACGTGGAGAGCATTTCAATTTCTAAACCTTCTATTTCATTTGTTTACCAAGAATGGCTAATCCACACACCTTTAAATCAACTCGTAAATCTAGACAATCCCACCAGAGACTAGCACCAACCACTTAAGGAGAGATATCTTTACTACACACCTTGATACTACTAGACTACAAACCCTTTAGTTTATTTCATTGATTGGTTGGATGAAACCTAACCCTAGAGTCCTAGATCACTTGAAAATAAACCTTTTAAAGTCAAAACCTCTTGAAGCACCTAGGTTTGTAGTTCTTAAGTTCAAATCCATTTCACCGTTTAAAAAAGAAAGTATCTATGAAAAATTGGAAGTATTCAAGCCAAAGATGATTCAAACTATTAAAAGGTCATAGAGGATACAAAGGTAATTAACCATTTAATTTGAGGATAAATGAATCATTTCACTTTGGGAACTGGGAGCTTAATTATTAGGGGTATTAACATCTCCAACACTAAGATTGAAAGTGTTCCTCACAAAACATTGTGTGCTCTTGAGCAAAGCTAGGAGATAGAGGTGCACAAACCAGTTTTTTTCTTGGAACCGGTTCGGGTCCGAACCGGACCGGTTCCAGGTCAACGTGTTGCAGATCGGTTTTTACCCAGAACCGGGTCGGGTTGAAACCGGTTTTGCGTGGGGAAAAACTAACCCGGTTGGAACCGGTCCGGCCGAACTAAACCAGGTCGGGTCGGAACCAAACCGGGTCGGGTCCTAGAACCGGTTTTGAAAAAATGTTTTTTTTTATTTTTTTAATTTTAATACTATTTAAATTATACAATTTAATAAAAAAATAGTAAAGTAGATTAATAAAAAATTAGTAAAGTAGATTAATTAAAACAATAGCAAAGTAGATTAATTAAAACAACTATAAATATATTTTTATTGAGTGGTGTTTTTTTAAAAATTACATTAAAAATAAACTAAAAACTAAACACTTAAATCGTTGTAAAAAATAAACATTAAAAATTACATTAAAAATAAGCTAAACAAAACAAAAGATACATGTTGCGAATACAAGTTTTTTAATTTAATCGTCTTCGTCGATTTGTGTGCCAATGCGTTGAGACAAATCATAAGCGAGTTCTTCGTCGGAGAGCGGTGACAATCGTCCGGTTTGTACTTCTTGTTCGTGTATTTCTTCTTCAATTGGTATTTCTTCTTCAAGGTTTGATTTATGTTGTTTTCGTTCGGCCGCATCTAAGTGGTCTTTTAAACAAATACACATCTCTACCGTTGTTGGACTTAGCTTTGTTCTTCTTATCGATAAAACTCTGCCACTAACAGAAAATGCAGACTCCGAAGCCTTGGACGGTTAGTAAATCACGGGTCATAGCGGCTAGGACTGGAAATTGTGATTCCTTTCCTTTCCACCATGTCAGAATATCAAACGATAAAAATTACTCGGGAGTCATAGTATATAAAAAATCGATTCCGGTATACCTCCCGAGTTCGCTACTTGGGATGTTACCCCTTTGCCGTTTACTGTTTTCACTTCTCAAAGTATTATATAAATTAAACATTGGGTCTCTACTTGAGCTCGACGAACTCGATTCCGTTACGATCGATGACCGGTGGATGTTTAATGTTATACCATATTTCAAGATAAACATTAAACTATTTTTTAAAGTTTTCACCCCGAAACATTTAAGCACGAGTCTAGTGCGGCGGAACACGTAAAAACGGGGGGTAGTTCGGTGAAATATTTTTTAAATTCTTCTTTCATCGTCGCCATCATTGCTGAAAATATTTCGTTTCTTTCTTCAAATTCACTTAATTTATGTGTCATTAAATACACTTGATTAAGGTTAGACAATTTGTCGGATAATAAACCCCCGACATTTTTGTAGTTGCGTTTTTAAAAACCTCTAAAAATTGAGTTATTTCTTGAATATATTCCCAACCATCTAACGGAAACGGAACAACCCGACCCCGCATCGCAAGACCATCATGAAAAATATGAAGCGTTTCTTTTTGTCACAAAGTACTATTAAATATTTTCTAAGTTGAATTGCATCTAGTCGGAACATCTCAATTTCGTCCTAAACAAATGGAATTCGTATCGCGACGCATTTTTCTATAATTAACATATCTTTTTCTACTAGTTTTAAAAAAATCACGTAACGTATTTTTGAAAGACGTTTTGAAATCTTCAAATTCAGAAACGCCAAGACCATCTTGTTAACAAATTGAAATTCCGGTATTTTATTATTGAAGGGTGTTAAAACCCAAAGTATACACACTAGTGCTTTATATAGCTGTTAGATCTAACTAACTAACTAACTTTACATTTTACACAACTAGCCCCTATACTTTGCACTAAGTACTTTTAAGCATAAAAGTCTATACAAACATACAACTAAACAAGAATTAACTAACACTTAGCATTTGGTTTCCTGATACAATACATGCTGTAAAAAGTTGCAAATCAGATCCATCTGTTGGATGATAAAACAGAAGTTTGATTCTAAATTTTTCTTCATTTAATGTTCTTTTTACTCTTTTTATATTGTCCCTATATGGTTTCAGATATGCTTGTTAAGTTAAGATGCTGCTGAAACTCAATTTGACTGTGATTTCCCTACTGGTTAGTCAGTTCTTTGCCATTATGCTTTGTCATAACCACATATATTTTAGTAGGGTTTTTTTTTTTAATCAGTGATTACATGAGTATACTTTGTGAATTAGTTACAGAGTTCTCAAGATTTGAATTATTGTTGTGAAAAGTGTTATACAACAAACCTACAATGCTTATGGGAATGTCTCTTCTTACAGGTGAGATCCTTTCTACTTGCAATTGCACACTCTTCTAATCCATTTATTAACTGATTTTTTTTCTGCGTTCAAGAAAGTATATTCAAGATCTATTAAAAATGGATTTAAAAGCATAATTACTCCTAAGTAATTGCTGCAATGCAATATGCTTCTGAGTCTGCCAATGGGAATGTCTCTTCCTTATAGGTGTGATCTTTCTACTTTATATTAGCACCCTCTTCTAGTTCCATTTACCAAGTCATTTCTGTGTTGACAAAAGCTCATCAACACCAGCTGAAGATCCATTATTCCATTGAAGCTGGAGCCCAAAAGTATATTCTAGATCTTTATTTAAAAATGGACCTATAAATCATAATTAATGCGATGGTTGCGATTGTGGCTTTAGGTGGGTCCACTAATGAGGTATTACACTTGAGTGGAATAGCGAGGTAAGCAGCACTTGGGTTTGGATTTTTTTTGTCACCTGATCTTAAATTTGTTTGTTTTGTGTTTTGAACCTTAAAAAATAGGGAAAATGTCAATAGCAAAAAAGTCCTTTTCACTTGGTTTTAATATACACAAACTCCTTTATTGCATCATTTAAGTCCCTAATTTTTTAAAAACTGAACAAATAGGCCCTTCCTATTAGTACTTTTAAGTCCCATTTTTTTATGGAAGGGCCTTTTCGTTTTTTACACATTTAGGGACTTGCTTATGCAAAAC
>BJCN01345198.1:0-11282 GCA_018326445.1 Flaveria brownii
TTAAAGGTTTCACAAATGAAATAAATCTTCAAATTGTCAAAGTCCACAAAATTCGTAAAATCTTTCATGGAGATTTGCATGGGGAAGAGAAAAAGAGCGGGGGGTTGGATGAGAGGGACGACCACAAGGTGGGAAAAAAAGTTTTATTTTTATATTTGTAGTATTGGATAAATTTATGTGTTATTTGTTGTAATGTGGATATTTTTATATATTTTTTATATTTTTACTTTTACTTTTTAAAATATATTCAAATATTATGATAGAATGTTTATAGTTTTATATTTTAATATCGATGATAAGTTAATAATATGTTGTGTATCGAGTAACCGCATTAAAAATATTTATTCCGGGTAAAACATTAATTTATGTTCTAGGTTTAATAATAAGTTTAAACTTTTCAAACGTATATAATGTGGGTTCTAGAATACTTTATAACACTTTAATATATATATTAGCACATCTTATATATTACTAATTTTCAAGTTAGTTATGCATTATTAGTTGTACCCCATGCTTTTATAGGTTGCACTTTTGTGTTTTCTTTATAGGTTTCGGTCTAAAATTTTCGAGTTAACAACATACGTATGCGGTTCAATATTTTTACCTCTATTTTTTCTCGTTTAACGGACGCGTTGTGTTTTATGGTTTTTGCACATATTAATGTTGATGTGTAATTTTAGTTAAGTTGTATCATTATTGGAATTTTATTTTTATATTTTAAAAATAAATCAAAACCTCATCACGCACTCTATTAACTTTATCCTGAAAATAAACCCATGAATCTCCTTCCACTTGTACTGATTTACTCACACGTAAACTACCGCATCACGAACATGCCCACACATAATGATTTGTTGCAAATTGATTCGTACACATAAGGTGTTCATCTGGTCGGGTTTTTTTCGGGTTATTTGAGTTTAGATGTTTTGAAAGTTAATTTCACTTAGATTTGACCTTTTTTAAAATTCAATTACCAAACACCTCTAATAAACTCAAACGGACATTTATTAACATACACACATCATAAACACAAAAACACGTAAAAACACATACAACGTTTAGGGATTAGAATTGGTTCACGTCATAGTTATTTTTTATTTGATCTCGTTGCATGCACTAGAAAATGGTTTTCTTTTTTACATAAATTCATTTGGGTTTCCACATTTTATAAAGAAATATAGAAGTTCTTTCTAATTATGATGGTGACATAGAATGAAAAGAAATAAAATGATTGGTTTGAAGGGAATGGTTTTTTGGCACTATCCATTTGAACCATCTTGTACGCTACTTTTGAATTTTGTTTGGCATTATCCATTTATATATTAAAATAAGAAGTTAATTATCTTTTTATGTCACTGTTTACTTAATTATTTATATTAGATAACGGCAATTAACTTTGTTTTTACTTCTAACTTGATTATCAAAGTAAAAATCATTAGAAACTTCTTACACTTTGTAAAAAGTTTTTATAGTGATAATACAAAAAAAATGATGGTTCTTTTTTTTCTATATTCTAACTTGTTTAGATAATATAATATTACCCTAGATAAACTATTAATAACTTCTTAATTTGTAATAGAGTTTGATTTTTTATTAAAAAATAAATTTCGTTTTTGATCCCTGTGGTTTGGGCACTTTAACTATTTTAGTTTAAAAAGAAATCTTTTGTCATATCATGTCACTAAGTGTGAGACTAAAATCCTTTGGTGATTTATCTTGCGTTGGTGTGGGAATTAGATTCAAGAACATGGGGTTGATTTTAGTACTAATAACAACAAACCCCCAATATTTGAAATTTAAGATAATATGATTTAGGGAAACAAAAGACTTCCACAGAGGATGATGATGATGATTCATTTGTGTGGAGATTTTTCTTTTTTTTTTAAACGGAAATTTGTATTGAATTTGAAAAGGAAACCCTTTGTTTCAATCAAATTCATCTAATAATTCTCCTAACTAGTCATAATTATCGCTCCTATTGCGTTTCTAAAGGGTTTGTTTGATTGGCTTCTACAAGGTGGTGTTTTGTCCGAGAGGGTTTGAAAGTGATGTGACAGTGGTGGTTCAACAGTTAGAGTGGGCGAACGTCCTATTGCGTTTCTAAAGGGTTTGTTTGATTGGTTTCATGATTCGTTTGATGAACATAAACATAAGATGGTTCGGCGTTTACTCTTGTGAAACCATAGGTGACTATGAAAGCTAGTATGAAGTAGTATGAAGTGGGTGAACGTCTTATTGATGGGACGCTCGTGAAAACTAACAATAATGTCATCCTCCAACGAACATACTAGTCAAGCTACCTTGGATGCCTATGCTCGGTAAAGGAAAATTACCCTCCCCGACATGGATGATAAGCTTGAAGCACATGAGGAACCAATTTGCCTGCTCAAAAGGAACAATAAAGGAAAACAAGCAACATCTTCTTCCAAAGAGCACGACTACAAACAAACTTTAGATATTAAATCGGAGAGGTTCAACAGATTTAACGAGCTAACATCAACAAAGATCGAGTTGAATAAACAAAAAAAAGAAGCTACGATACGGAATTGTTTTGGGCTAATATCGATCATTTGATAGGATATAATCTTGAAAATGTAGAGAACATAAAACAACATATTAGGTGAAAAATGAAATTTAATAATTTTGTTATGCTTATTATTATTATTTTGTAATGCTTAAAACACTAATGTCATAAATAGTATTTTATTTATGTTAAATATATAAAAAAGTTAATGATGATAATTAACTAATAGCTAAAAAGTTGGTCGTATTCATTAAATTATAACACATTTATAACGAGTGTAAGTATAGTTACACCTACTCGTCTTCAAATATGAGCGTGCAAAAAAAACTTTGTTTTCTTAAAATTGACTGTAGAAAAGCCGGTAAGGATCAAGTGTTTGACATGATGGTCGAAAACATAATTATATATAATATTATATAATCTACAAGGTATATCTTTAAAAGATAACTAGGTTTGGGGCCCGCGCGTTGCCGCGGCTATGCGAGTTTTAACGTAACACTAAATCAAAATCAAAATGAAGGTTTGAAATCATAAAATCAGCAAAAGGGTACTTTTATTGCTTCTAAGCTCACAATAGTTGTCCTTCGACTCTTTCTATCTAAAATTGTTTTCAACACATTGCAATCATCAATCCTGCACAAGCAAATATATCTTACTGCAGATTAAGAAATGAAAAGATAAGGCATACATACCCCTTTCCGGCCGATATAGTCTCAATTTGAGCAGTAGCTATTGGCCCAACCATGGCCCCCACATTTGACAAAGAACCAAACAAAGAAAGCTGAAAACACTTCAAATCAGTTCATGTCCATCATCACAACAAATCAAATTCTACATTATTCACATGAGCTAATTAGCAAGCATACCTCAGATACCGTGAAATTAAGATCTCGAGTGATAGCAGCCTGTGTAGGTGAAGAATAACCACCCTGAAAGAATAATAACCATCAAACAAAATTAAAACATACCATCATTCCACTTTTCTGAACTTTTGAGATTAAATGAACTACTTTCAACATCAAAATGGTGAAAACTTTAAATGCACAATCATATTGAAATAAGTGAACTTCAATTTGAACTTTAAAGGGCAACTGTAAAATGTCAAAGTGCAAAATAATTAGCCAAAATAGGTTTAATGTAGTTCGGGTCGAAAAACGCTTTGCTTTAAAATAGGTTTGAGTCAAAGCAAAACTATTTTCGGTCCACTGGGGATGCTTTAAAAAGGTATCAAATGGCTGAATAAAAAATATAATGAAGACCATGTTAACTGATGAGTCTACAATGTACCACATAACCATACATATACATACTATTTAATCAAAATTTGCATCCAAAATTTCTAAAACCATAATCAAAGATAACAAATTTTCACTTTATAAGAAGAAAAAGAAGATTTCCGACTTTAATTATATGCCATAACAACTCAATCTCCTTATGTTGGCAACGTTAATAACCCAATAGAATTGATGTTAACAATAGTTACTTGTCAGCCCAAAATATCATAACTACACCATCACCTATCAAAAATGCAATTTCAAAAAAAATTAACTGCTATAAAACGTTGAACTTGTTAAACATATAAAACTAAACATATAAACACAACACATTTTAAGTACAAGAAAAATCATGGCAAATGGTGAAACTTACCAATCCATTTGTGTCATTAAAGTAATGCCTCCACAAGGGCCGCAACTTCTGTTGGCCACCAACATCCCAAACTGTGAACATCACATTCTTATACTGAACCTTTTTCACATTAAAACCTGCCTCAAAAGAAATTAATCTCAAATCTTGACCAATTCTTTAATCTCAGAAGAGTTGCGTAAAAATAAAATAAATAAATAACTACCAATTGTAGGGACTCTTACAAACTCTCGAGCACCTGTCAGCAAAGGAAACACATAAAGAAACTAAAGGCTCCATTTCTTTACATTATTTCATCAATCCCCTTACACAAAGTAATTGACCCAAAATCTCATTTAACTTTCTTATCACATTGTATAAACAGGACACAAAAAGCAGAACACTAAAAAGCAAAAACAAATAGTAGTGGTTTTCTATTAGAAGGACGGTCATCAAGTTTATACACATGTTCTCCAATCAAATGTTGTTATATTTAGTCTTACTACAAAATACATTCATAATGGCCTGATTGATAAGTACCAAAAGAAATACACAGACATTGTTGCAAACTATCAATCGGCAAGCTATAAGAAATACAGTTTCCTTGAATTGATCGTGCAGGGTGTTTTCAGTATTGATATAGTTTTAAAACAACATAATACAAAAAAAATTCAATAAGAGGAGATGATTGTTTACCACAATAGCAACCAGTGACTATGGCAAGATTAGTGGCGTAAGTAGACATTAGCTCACGCCCGTAAACCTTCCATCCAATTCCTCCACCCACGATTCCTAATCAAACCAAAAACTCAAAACAAAGTCACACTCTTCTCTTCAGGTATGTTGGCCTCCATGGATTAGAATTGAATCACATGAATTAGAAATCGAAGTAAACAAACTCAAACACTAAACACAGGACCTAAACTCCAATCATCCCAAACACTAACTTAACATTTCCCATGAATTTATACAAATACAGTGAAAACAATTGATATATACGGTTGCAAATCATATATACATTGACTATGGAGCAGTTTTTCAATTCCAATTCAATCAAAATCCTACCGAATAAATGAATTCACAAGTTGAACGACTAAAATCCAAATTCCATAGCTATAAAAGCTAAATCAAATTCACAATCATCTCTCAGCATAGAAAGAGAAAAAGCTACTATGAAGCAGCATATAATCAATCACATATAAAAAGACATAAATAACCAATAAGTAAATTAGTAAGTAAATCAAATACATATGAATCCTAAATGCTCACTTTCTGTTGTTCATATTCTGCAAATTAACTGCAGAAACGACATTAGAAGAAATAAATTTGGGGAAAACAACCTCCGATGATAGTTGGATAGAGGAGTCGAGTTCTCCAGCTGATTCCATCTTCTTCTAGGGTTTTAATTTCATCGGTCGATTCCATTTTGATTTTGGAGCATACTCTCAAATCTCAGTTTTGATCGAGGTGGCTTCTGTTTCAGACCCGAGTCGACCGGTCGGGTTCAGTGATTTGTGGATGTGAAAGCATATTGGGCCGGTTTGATCATAAAACAATGGCCCAAAATATAGTTGGTTAAGGACTTTTTGGACCTACACATAATTTGTCTTATTTGAAAACGGGTACAATCAGACAATCAGTCTTAATGGTTTACATTAAGGTGTACAAATCGGTTTTTTATTAAACCGGTTCATATTTTAAACTGGCCCGGTTCTTTTGTTTTGTGATCAAATTGGGTTTTTTCTTTTCTAAAATCGGTTTGCATCGGGTTTTAAACCGATCCTTAAAAAAACTTGTTTTATTTGCGGTTTAAGGGGCTTTTATTTGAACCGTTTTTCGGTGTCGGACTACCAAATTGGTTGTTCGAATAGACCTGGAACCAGTTTGGTTCAAAACCGTTTTTTAGAACCGAAATGGTTTTTGCGTTTTTTTTTTCTTAAATCGGTTTTTATTTTGCATGCTTATAGTACGAAGTTAACTAAACTTTTTAAATAGGTTAACAAGTCGATACAACACTTTTATATTAATTATAATTAAATAATTAAATTCCTTCCCCTAACTAAATGAAATAGTTCACAGAGGATTTTACGGATAGTAATTTTTGATGATTTCTATTTTATCGTTTGAGATGTGCCTTATTTATTACTTGTGTTAAGTGAAGTGAATAGTGTCAATAGTCGTGTTAAATATACCCGACCACTTGTGTTGTTGAACTGCTAAAATTTAAATGTGTCGTGTCATATCATTAATGTTATTGAACTTGATATATTTAATTGCATTAAACGTTTTATGTAACCCGTTTATTGAATATACATGTGTTCTTGTTTAAGTAAATGAGGTGTTTAGTTCAATGTATCGTGTTGAAAACGACCATTTAACACAGGAGAAATCAGAGAATACAGATCAGGAGATAAAAGGAAGAACACACACTTCCTAGCAATTTTCTTATGCCCCTTTGCTCTCCTCTACTTTGATATATCAAGAGATTCTAATTCCTTCAATTTTGTTGGGCCACCTTAAAGTTGAAATGTGAAGCTACAAGAAAACATCGATGTTAGACATATCTACATATAAAGTATTTGACTGATTAAAGTATCAATTGACACCCGTCACCTAACCCTATCTAGTTTCACTCATCCTTCATATTGAGTGTGCTCAATAAAGCATACTAAACCAAAATACGTTTGACAATTAGAGACCGAAAGTATTTTAAATGAATGTTATTTGAGTTGGTAGCGTAGTAACAAAATTAAAGAAATTTAAAATAAGACTATGATTCAAATCTTGACATTGGATAACTTAAAATTTAATACATATAATTTACAAGTACGTCGTTCTAAAAAATAGTTTAAACAAACAAAAATTTCCTAATTTTTGGACCATTGGTAAATAGAATCTAACTAGAATCAAGCCCCACGCTTTGCGCTGGGGGTTTAAAATTGTGTTAAATAGCATTAATGTCACACCGGCACTATCGACCATGGAAAATCTCGTAAAAAAATGAAAAAAGTAAAACCGAATAAAATGTAAAAGATGAAAACCATTACGGTTAAATGTAAAAGATAAAAACCATTAGGGTTAGAAGTTAAAAAAATAATAATAATAAAGAAAAAAACAAAGTCATGTACAACTCATAAAAGCATAAAGTACTAACATGATGCATTATGTAGTTGGGAATTAGTAATATTAACTATATACTAATTTCGAGTTAACTAAATACTAATTTTTAACTTTATTTTGCATTGTTAGTTGTACATTTAGCATATTTGGTTGTACCTCATTTGGTTTTATTTTCTTTCCTAATCTTTATCTCTCTTACTTCCAAACCTATACTCTTACGTCTTTACAATTTAAACCCAACATTTTTTACTTTTAACTTTGGTCCTATACTTTTTATATTTTATAAATTTTTCGTTTTGTTCTAAATTTTACAGGTTAATACGCAGCAACGTGCGTGCGTGGTTCAATTTTTTTACGTCTATTGTTTTCCATTTTAACGACCCCCGTCGTAACACGCAGATCCTAAATCGACTTAGTTAATGTTTTCTATATTTTACATTTCACGTGTGTAGTTCAATGTTTTCACGTCTATTTTTCTTTTCGTTCAATTTTATTTTTTCCGTTTTTTATTTCTTTTTTTATACAAGCTTTTCCGGTATTTATGATCGTCGGCCATGATTTGATATTGACGATACTTGACATGGTTTTACGCACGCAACGTAACACGTTGAGCTTAATACCACCATTGGAAAGAATATAATAGCGAAGGGGCTAATACTTATTTTACGTAATAGTCCAAGGATCATCCATGTGAGCATTATTATAATAATAATCAAAATTATACAAGAGCACATCACATCCCCTCATACCACCTAAGAGTCGCCGGAAAAACATGGATGAAGAATCTCCGGTGACCACCCCACTCCTCCGCCACCAACACCACCGCCCCACGTGGTGGCGCACCGTCCCCTCAAACGCCATCTCCTCCCTCCGCCTCCACAAAACCACCGTATGGTCAGAGCTCGGCGGCTCTGTCGGCGACCTCGGCACCTACATCCCCATCGTCTTAGCCCTAACCCTAGTCTCCAACCTCGATCTCAGCACCACCCTCATCTTCACCGGAGTATACAACATCGCCACCGGCCTCCTCTTCGGCATCCCCATGCCGGTGCAACCGATGAAATCCATCGCCTCCGTCGCCATCTCAGAATCTCCACTCCTCACTCTCCCCCAAATCGCCGCCGCCGGCATCGGCACCGCCGCCGTCCTCCTCCTCCTCGGCGCCACCGGCCTCATGTCGCTCCTCTACCGCTTCATCCCCCTTCCCGTCGTCCGCGGCGTTCAGCTCTCTCAAGGCCTCTCGTTCGCCTTCACCGCCATCAAATACGTTCGTTACAATCAGGATTTTGCTACCAACAAACAGGGAGATCCACGGGAGTTAATCGGATTCGACGGTTTAATCGTCGCGATTACCGCCATCATCTTCCTCATCGTCACCACCGGCTCCGGCGAAACCTACGAAAACTCCGATCAAGTCGCCGGAAAACGTCGCCGGAGACTTCAGATCCTATCATCAATCCCCTCTGCTCTCATCGTCTTCCTCATCGGAATAATACTAAGTTTCATAACCGACCCTTCGATTATCACCAGCTTACAATTCGGCCCCTCGAAGTTTCACATACTGAAAATCACATGGGACGATTTCAAAACAGGGTTCCTCCGGGGATCAATCCCCCAAATCCCCTTATCAATACTAAACTCCGTGATTGCAGTATGCAAACTATCCGACGACTTGTTTCCCGATCATCAATCGTCTGTAACCGCAGTGTCGGTGAGCGTGGGGACGATGAATCTAGTGGGTTGTTGGTTCGGTGCGATGCCGGTTTGCCACGGTGCGGGTGGGTTAGCGGGTCAGTACCGGTTCGGCGGTCGGACCGGGGCGTCGGTTGTGTTGTTGGGCGTGGGGAAGATGGTGTTGGGGGTGTTGTTTGGGAGCTCGTTTGTGAGGATTTTGAACCGGTTTCCGGTGGGGATATTGGGGGCTTTGCTGCTGTTCGCCGGAGTAGAGCTGGCTATGGCGTCGAGAGATATGAAGACGAAGGAGGAGTCGTTTGTGATGTTGGTTTGTGCTGCTGTTTCGCTCACTGGTTCCAGTGCTGCTTTGGGCTTTGTGTGTGGGGTTTTGGTGTTCTTGTTGGTCAAGGTGAGGGACCTACATTGTGGCTCCGATATTGGGGATGATTAAACAAGCCCGCTTGCGCGTTAAGGGTTCGAGTCCTGTATACTTGATAGATTGATGTAAATTAGCTGCGGTGTCGATTTAAGATTAGCTTTGATTTTAGCTGGTTAAAGCTTTGAACGAGTTAAGTTTAAATAGCTCATTAGTAGCTAGTTAAATTTAGTTTTCTATTTCTATGATTGTGATGTGTTGTTTAAGAGCATTCACTCCACCTTCTCCATTTTAATCCTTTATATTAAAAATATTAATTTTTTTATTTTTTTAATTAAATAATATTTTTTATATGTTATTATTATCTTTTAATTTTTTATACACAACCACCTAGGTTAATCATTCTTATTCACAAACTAATATTTTTTGAGTGGAGAGTTCTCATTATGATTGTGCTAGACTCCTAGAGCATTGTTTTTGGTTTTTAATGGGGTAGTTAGTAGGTGAAGGTCACTAGTAGGTGCTATAGTGACAACGATGATTACTAGATGAGTGTTAACGTAGGGCTAGTCCTTTTGTTAAAGGCATTGTCTCTTAGAGGAAGATCTTGTGTTCAAAACCCAAACAATGATGTAATATGAAGTAATTTAGAAGTAAAATAGGTTTGTCGTTCAAAAAAAAAAGATAGTGTTAATGTGTAACTGTGATTAATATATGATATAAATGCTTGATCGTCATGCTTAACCTTATACTTTGAAGATATTGTGTATTTGTTTGTGATAACTATCTTTATTTAAAAAGTTAAGTTTGGTTTTGCTCCTTAAGGTCTGATAAAAATATTTATTTCCATCTAAAATATTATAAATATCAATTTACATCTAAAAGTTTAATAATTTGTTTTAATTTCAGTCCAAAAATTTCATTAGTTGTTTCTACTTAAATCCAAAATTACGAGTGTTTCGACTGAAATCAAAACAATTTATGAAACTTTTAAAGATAAATTGATATTTTTAATATTTTGAAGAAAAATAGTTACTTTTAGTTTAGGAAGTAAAATAGAAATGAACTCTTATATAAAACAATCAATTTCCATGAATCTAAAGTTAACGTAAATGATTGAAAAATTTCGAACTCAACATAAAATCTTGAGTGATGTTATGAAGTATGAATCGTACCCAAGCCCAACCGACCCTTTTACGATTTTCAAATTGTCGTTTTATAGTATTTGAAGAAAACTAAAGATGTACATTAGAGCACCAGTCATGGGAACTGTCCACCACAACATCTTTGTAAAATGGTACAGATCTAATAATCAAGAATGAAACCAAACTCAACTAAATCTATGTTACTGAGTAAGATCCGAAACATCAACAAGAACAAATGAATATGAATCAAGAGAATAACAGATTACAAGAGAGACCTTTATCACTACAAGAGATCTGCACAAAGGTTGTGCAGATACTATTAAACACCAGAACTCAAACGAATCAAGAGAGCTATTTGACAGAAAGTGAGAGAGCGAGAAGGCGGATGAAGGAGTTGAGTAAACCCTAGCTGCAGCGAACGAACCAATATATAGCAAGGAAAGAAACACAGCACCCCTTGAAGAAACAACAAATGACCGAAGACCCCTTGGACATTCCTAAAACATTCCTGAAATATAAACATAAACATAATAAGAACCAAATCCAAATCATGAGCTACTAAATAAATTGAGAGAAAGAAATGATGTATATTTTTAACACCCCCCCTCAATTTAATTAGTAAACATGTCTATTAGCCCAATTTGAGAACATAACAAAGCATGTTGAGGAACAGGTAGCCCTTTAGTCAAAATATCAGCCTTCTGAAGTTTAGAACCAATTTGAACAGATTTAATAATACCAGATGTTACCTTTTCACGAAGAAAATGAAGATCAAGTTCAAAGTGTTTAGTACGTTCGTGAAAAACAGGGTTTGCAGCAA
>BJCN01345220.1:0-12110 GCA_018326445.1 Flaveria brownii
AACATTTCTATTTCTTTCCCCAGAAAACTATTATAATTTTGGAAAAGCATGTTAAATCAAAAACCTTTAAAAATAGACAAGGATGTAGGTGAGTGACAATGGCATCAGTCAACGTGGATGACAGCAGTGAGCAGGACAGACAGTGGCAATAAACAATGGTCAGCAGCGGTGGTTAACAGGGTTTATAGGCCTACTACTATTCTACACAGATGAATTTTTCTTGAAACCCATAAAAATTTGCAGGAAAAAAAATAATTTGAAGTAGTTTATCTGACTGCCAAGTTAAAGGATTGATGATTCTACATCACAGTAAAATAGCATAGTTGTCAGTTAAAATGTGTCATCCCCTGTAAAGCTACAGGTGCATGTTATTTGTCAACTAGATGAATAGAAATGAATGTGAGCCTGCTAAAAATCATTCATGTGTGCTGCATCTAGATAACAAAAAGGTATAAAACAAAACTTACATAAGATTTGTGTCAGCCCCTGAACCATGTCTCCAGCTCCTTCATGCAGCATTGTAGCCAAATCAATCTTATGAAGCACAGCATTTCCAACAAAAGAATGAAGAATGCAAGAAGCAAGATGCCTCTGGCCACTTCTGGGGCTTCCTGAAATTAATAAGCAAAATCCTGGTTTCTTTCCCAACGAATGTGACGCACCATATACCAAATTCTTTTGCAGGAATCCATTATGCACTTTAGAGTCATTGGTATCATCATTAAAAATACCATAACCAGAAAAAGTGCCATTTCCAACTAATACATTGGCATGTAAAAGAATTGATTCCACATCACTTGCGACGTCAGCTTCTGTAAGGAAGTCCTTAACTCGAGACCACCAACAGTCACTGTTCTCTTTCTTTCTGTCCAAGGCAGAAACAATTACAGTCTTGATTGTTGCAGCAGCTTTAGAAAGAGGTGGTGG
Organism: Flaveria brownii; assembly: GCA_018326445.1. Taxonomy (NCBI): domain Eukaryota; kingdom Viridiplantae; phylum Streptophyta; class Magnoliopsida; order Asterales; family Asteraceae; genus Flaveria; species Flaveria brownii. The sequence goes on from BJCN01345220.1 coordinate 928, forward strand.
TAAGGAGACACGGTCATCCAAATATAATGAAACAAGCAATCTAGAAAGTTCCTGCAGCATGCAAGGAAACAGATGAACAGGAAGCGGGGCTGATACTATATCATTAGCCGCCATTCCCGATTCTCTACGGGAACAAGGTGGGGGTGCACTTAGAAGAGCCTCCAACCAATCTCTCTCTTGGACTACAAAAGTTGGTAAAACAGGACGTTTACCAACACATCCTTTTTCTTCAGCAGATTTGAGAAGTTTTTCCCAATTGCACCCCCTTTTCAATGCATTAATAGCTGTTTGAGTACAAAGAGCCTGCAGGTCAGCACCAGCAAACCCAACGGTTCGTCTTGCAATCAGCTTTAGTAATGATCCACTGACAGGTTTAGGCCATTTCTGGGTATGAAGTGATAGAATAGCTTCCCGGTCTTTAACTGAAGGGAGGGGAAAGAAAATTTCTCTATCGAATCTCCCTGGCCGCCTTAAAGCTGGATCGATAGCATCAGGCCGATTTGTTGCACCGATCACTATAACTGAACCACGAGACTTTAGACCATCAAGTAAAGCAAGTAAAGTTGAGACAACTGAATTATGTGTCTGATCTTGTTGTCTAGTGCGTGAAGGAGCCAAACCATCAATCTCATCAAAGAATATAATCGACGGTTGAGATTTCTCGGCAACTTGAAATAAAAGTCTAAGCTGGCGTTCAGCATCACCGACGTATTTCCCTAGACAATCGGCACCTTTACGAGCAAAATAAGCTATCCGTTTATCACCACGAGCACATGAACCAATTAAAGAACGAACAACCAAAGTTTTGCCAGTTCCAGGATAACCATGCAAAAGGACACCTCGAGGAGGAGTAAGCCCAATATTATTAAAAAATTCTGGATATAACAGTGGCAATATAACAACTTCCTTTAAAGATTGGATTACATCTTGAAGCCCGCCAACAGATTCCCAACCTTGAAATGGCATTTGATTTTCTGATGAGGGCCCGCCAATGTAAACAGGTGTGATTCTTGATAGATCTCGATGAAGCCTTTTGCTTTCACGTTTTAAGAATTCTTCATCTTCCCCACAATTTTCTAACCATTTTTCTTCTGCTTCATGATCCTTGCGCCAAGCATCGTTCGACTGCTTTCTCAATTCTAATCTAATCTTTTTAGCTTTAATTTTCTTTAACATGTCTAAATATTTAGTCCCATGAGGTTGGAATAGACGTCGGTGGTCTGTGCAGGCTATGAGAAATTTGCGATGATCAAAGATGCAACCAATGGCACGAGCACATGGCTGCCAAAAAATATTAAGAAAGTTTATAATGTGTTTACTTAGATAATTTACTTAAGAAACATAGGATAGTTTGAGATAGAGAACATGAATTTTGAACATGAATTTTAAAGAACTACAAGCAGAAATGAGAAGACCCTGCGCACTTGCCCGGAGGATGCAACAAATGACTTACCAGGTGATATGTTTTTGGACACCTGTCCACACGACACCCAATCGTTGCTCCTCGTCTCCCACACCGGCTGCATTTCAATATCTTTCCTCTGAAAAGCGCTGATCTCACATTTTTCAAGCATCCCAAACCAGCAAAATAAACCTGCAATCATAAGCAGAGATGGTAGTGAAACAACAAATTATCCAGCTTGTGAAGGGAAATATGTGAGCATAGAACCCAAAAAAACAAGTGATTGAAGTAGTCAATTATCTCAAACAAAATTACTAAATACACAAGCAACAAGTGCAGACAGTCATGCTTTTCAACTTTTCAAGTTGGTATCATAATCCAATATAATTCAATGTGGAAGTAAAAACTGTGCTAAAGTCAAAAGGATAAACAGAACAGCAAGGGGAAAAAAGGGAGGGAACTAGATACCATAGTAGCATGAAATTATACATACAACGGCAGAATTTCATCCGTAGAACAAGTGATCTTAGCATAAAAAGCTTAAAAAGATAGATAGAGATAAAAAGCACGATGAAAAAAGTACAAATACCACACTAAAGTATTAGGAAGGGATAGACAAGGTAATATCAATATAGAGTGTTTAATGGTCAAAACTGGTGTTGCACCAAAAGGAATCTTTGAGGACCGTAAATGAAGTTATGCCTTAAAAATGTTAAAATGCTAGCCGCACAACAGCTTAAACAATTCTTATAAATATAAAAAAAATTCAGGAGTGCTCAAGCAATTCAGTGTTTGTAGTGGATGAATGTTTCTCAGGTTAAAATAAAAAAAGGAATTGCAAGTTTTGACAACCAACCAAGCGTCATATAATTAAAGGTTTACAATGATTACTGACAAAGTGTGATCACCGCATGACTTAAATTTTCAAGTGCTCCTGACTACAAAGTTGAATGGCTAATTACACAAAAGAACAACTAGACAGATTCCCCTAAGATAGGTTTCTCTTCCAAGTTCTTCTTCACCTCCATGGATAAAGGAAACATAGTGATCCATATGTCAAATTGTCAAAATTCCTAGAGTTTCACCATACTCACCAAAGTTGCCAAAAAGAGCTTTTAAACTTCAGTACCCAAGTATAGTTCAGACTAAAAGATGGCCATTCAAACACAATTTGATGTTTAGGCTCGATTATTTTTTCCATTACAGGAGTATTTAGTAAGTTTAGTATATTCTTTCTCTTCAAACCTATCATTTTTCAAGCAAATTATGCATTGTTTGCTCAAAAACAACAGACAAAACTAATAAACAATATAAGTTAAAGATAAAGGAAAAAAAAACTGTCTACCATTGCTATCTTCTTCTGAAATTTTTTGCCACCCTATCTAGTTCGTCTCCATCATTAATCCATAAAGTCATACACATCTACCATATCAGTTAAGAAAACTCATTTTTCTTTGACTGACTTCATAGCTATTCAATTAAAATCAATATTTCAATTCATAAAATCAGTTAATTTAGTACAGTTTGCAGTTTGGTTTAGGTTTAGACGTTTCAAAACAGCCCTACCATTGAATAACATAGTCCAACTCATGAAACAAGCAAAGAAATTGACTCTGAACTTTGAAGTGGAGGCAAAATTGTTCCAATGTGTCAAGCTATCCCATTGCAAAAGAACAATAGACCTACAGTTCTGATTGGAAGGTAGATCAGGTAGTGAGTTTATGTCCTTTTCCAGTATTTTGCTTGACAAAGAATAGTTCTTATAGGAGGTGTGAGGCATGGTTTGGTGGTGCTCTACTGTGTAGATAATTCTTTTTCTTTCTGGACACCATTAAAATTGTTAAATGGAGAAAATATACAATTGTGCCATTGCAGCATAAATTTACTTGGATAACAAATAAATAGATCGGCAAATATGTTAGAGCAGATTTCCCTATTCATAATGTAGAGGTGCTGAAGTAATTAACACAATAAGGTCATTGTTTTGAACTATCATTTTAAAGTCTAGATCACAGTACAAGCAGGCCTATACAATAATAAACAAAAGCTATTAGTGAACAAAACATACCTCTGGACTCCATACCGCACAATGTTGATGGACCCATATTCCAGCAATCCCAAACCGGTCATTTATGGGACCCAAGAGTTGTCCAAGCCATCCTGGCTCATCACCAAACCCATCCAATATATCATAAGTGGGTTCCTCCTCTGAGGAGGATCCACTGTATGCCTCATTATCACTGCCAGTCCCATTATGCACTAACTTTTTTGGAGGTTTTCCATCAGTTCCTCCTCCACATAGACCACACCGCCTACCCTTTTTTATCCGAGGTTTATGCTGTCTATGAACTGGAGAATATTTGTCTTCCCCAACCTTTTTAGAGTTCTCATCTTGCATATGATTACCATTGGATGTATCTTCTCCTACATGATCATCACTGCAATGAAGAGTAGTGTCTTGATGAGAACAGTGGTTTTCCTTTCCCCCGGATTCAATTTCTTCAGCAGGCCTACTCTGTTCAACAGATTGTACAATGTTATTGGCAATGTCCTCAGAATGAAAGCTATTTAGAACTTCATTCCCCTGATCCACTAATTCATTAACAGCACCATTATCTGTCACCCCACCCTCCAGCTCAAATCCCTTATCCTTGTCTTTTACTACTTGCTGAACAGTTGTATCTTCTCCATCTTTACCACTGCTAATCTCTCCATTGTTCGCAACATTTGAAGCTTTAATTCTCCCAGGTCGTTTCGACTGCACAACCATCAATCTCTTCTCATTTACTCGTGAATCCACCAAATCCAATTGTTCCTTCACACCATTGGAATGACCAAAGAGCTTCTTCTTACTCCGTGGCGAAGAATTCCCCGTCCCAAAACTCACTTTCCTGCCCCTATCTCTCAACCTAGACTTCCATTCACCCGAATCTTCCTCTTCCAACCCCACCGTAGTTGAAGCCAGCTCCCCATCCCCAATCCTCTTACCCAAACCACGCCCACCTTCTTCCCTCACCCTCCGCCTCTTCTTAGGCGGAGCCGGCGAAGCATCCAACACCAACGGAGCCCGCCGCACCCTAGAACTCCTCCTAAGCTCCGACGAAGCATCACCATTAACTTCACTCACCCTAGGAGACTCCACCTTATCCCGGCTCTGAGTATACACCGTCTCGCATATCGCATCAAGCCTCTTATGCTTTTGTTTCACCCTAATCACCCTCTGGTTCCTCCTCTTAGCCAATATCCCACCCCGCGACAATCGCATGACAAAAACCACCACAATCTATAAACACACACTTTCCCTCTACACCTACACCTACACACACACTCACACCTCCTCGATTCAACACAGTTCAGTGAATCACACAATGCAATCCGCAAACACAACTTCAAATCGACCGTACATCATCTCAACACAACGAAACCAAATCACTTACCGCAAAAACTCCTCAATTTGATCCGATTGATGACGATTTGAAAACCGAAACCGAAACCGAAACTGAAACCCTAGAAACCATTTGTTGCACTGCGGATCCGATTCCGGCGAGTCATTAACCTCCGATTGGGTCCGATTAGGGTTCCGCCGTTTATGTATGTATCGATTTCAGTCTGTATGTATAGGTGTATGTATGTATGTATGCATATATTTGTGGTGTTTCATGTGAAATGGAGGCAGGGGCGGAGGTTCTTGTAGAGAAAGGGTTTTTTGGGTTACGGAGTTTAAAACGGAAAAATATGGGGTGGTGGTTGACCACGTGATTTTTAAGCGCGTGTAGTGTACGTGCGTGTTGGATGTGTTGTGGGTGATTGGTTTGTAGAGTGTACGTGGTGGTGATGAGAGTGGGGGTGGATTGTTTTGGGGAAAGTTTGTGTTTAGTCCCTTGTTTACTCTTTGATATTCAGTTACGACCCTTAAAGAAAAAGGATTTACTCTTAAAGGTAATAATAGACTTTATAATATATTGTGTTTATTATAAAAACTAAATTATGGATATTATGTGTCTATATCTATTATATAATATTTATATATATATATATATAAACTTTTATAAATGAGAAGGGTAACATGTATTCTCGAAAGGGTGTTTTTGTGCTTTAAAGTTAACAAACATAAAGCCTCTCAAAGCTTCAAATTATTCTTTTAATTAGTAAGTAAGCGTTAAATTGTTGATGTGTTCATGGCTTGACAGGTAAAATCCATAATAAGTATGAAAAAATTTTATGAACATGAAAATTTCCATACATATTAAATTAGAACAAAACAAGTGTATTTGCAGGATTTTGTGAACGCCACTTGTTTCTCCCGATATAAACACCTAATTTAATATTATTCAATTTTTTTGCATATTAGCACTTTAAAGTTAGAAAATTAAGCCATAAAGTACAAAAATGTATAACGTAATTAAATTTAAACAATAAAAGCATGGTACTCAGCTAGACACTTTGTTTCTAAATTTTTAAAGTAACATATTATACAAGTTAAAGATACGTGATAACACATATTTTTAAACTATTTTATATATGAAAAGAATTAAACATATCAATTGATAAACTTATTTGATTAAACTAACAAGACCCATTTAATCAAATGTGTATGATAATTAATCGGAAACTGATTGTACATGTTTATACAAAATCTAAATCTATGATACCAAATTGGTATAGATTTGTACATTTAGTAAATGGGGTGTAAAATTTGAGGTAAGGAATGAAAATTATGTATTGGCAGAGGACCTTTTTATAATATTATTTGTTGTATTTGGTTTTTTTGAGCTTTGTCGCTCCCACCAAACGTTAGCGCCAAATATGTAAGCAAATCTTCTGATAACTTGAAACCCAAGTTTCATACATTTCCATTATTGTTACACCGAAAGTATTTGTGATTGGTGTAATTTCACCTCATGACGTTTTCATAATCAGCAAGTCCTAGGGAGGACGGAATGTAGACCTGAATTATCCTGAATTACCCTGAATTATCATGTATCTATCAATTACACATTTAAAACGTTAGAAATGTAATCCTTAACTATTCTAGAACTTTTATTTTAATATTAAAATAATTCAAAAGAAAATTAACTTTTATTAAAAAATAAAAATTACAATAATTCAAACAAGTCGAACAATTATCCACCGTCCGATCAACACCGCATCTCCTTTGACTCCACTTTCCTAATCCCGCCTTTATAATCCCCTTCAACCTTCATTTCTCCCATCATCCTCTCTATCTCATCAAATTTGAGCTTTTTCTTCTACAACAATGGTGGTTAATTGCGTAGGAGTTCAAACCGTAGATCATCTCAATCGTATGTTTCAGTTTTCAGGTCATGAATTCAACGTTTCTTCAAGCTACACGCAACCAGTGTACACCGTAAACCGGACCGGTCACGCTCGATTCCGCCGTGGACCTTCAACATCTTCACGATCGGAAGAAAAACCACACGATTCGACGTCGATGGAGTCTACATGCACAAGCTCTTCGTCTCTTGTATCTTCTTCGGCTGTAGGAGGATCAGAAGGAAGTGTTTTCAACGGTCACTTTTAACGGCTATAAAGTCGTTTTCTTCTCGGGTATGTCTCTGCAATTACCACCCGACGAACCCTACCCGCCGGGTACCCGCAAGGGGTGGCGGCAGTGTACCCCAACGGGTACCCGCCTACCCAAATAGGTACCCGAGGGTGCCCCCTCCTCCCTTAACTTTAGAATTTATTTGTTAATACTGTTGATATGATTCAAGACTTAATTTAACTAAAATTTAACAGATATATGAAACGTCTTTTTTGAAATATTAATTTGTAGGTTTTTTTCATAATCTTTTCAATATCACTTTCTTGTCTAATGCAATACATCTTTAAACTAAGGGGTTTATAATATGTTAGGTCCTTTAACTTTTAAAGGACAAAAAGAAAACGAGAAACAACAAAGTCACGAGACCCACTCATCTTCATCCTCTTCTCTAAGATCATCATCTTCTTCATTAAACCGTCTTGTTGAATGTGAAGGTGTTTCCGAAGTTAGTGTTGAATGTGAAGGTGTTTCCGAAGTTAGTCATAAGTTGTTTCCGAAGCTTGTGGTATTTCTTCTAGGCTTTTATGTCTATTAACAACTTGTTGATAGATCAGGGGCTATTTGTGTAAACTTCTTGTGTTGGTTGTTAAAGGTGGTTAGAAGAATGTTAATGGCCGTTAACATTGAGATTGTATAAATAGTGTTAGGTAGAATCAAATTGAATATCTCTCAATACGAAAATAAACTCTCTTGCAATTTTAGTATACGTCTCGTCTTCAATTTCTTATTGTTATCAATTGATTGAATCTCAACAATTGGTATCAGAGTTGGGTTAAAAGCTCGTATTCTCCGACGAAGATTCAATCGGCTCAATTGAAGATTAACAATGGTGACGACTAAATTCGAACTGGAAAAGTTTGATGGAAGAAACGATTTTAGTCTTTGGAGATTGAAGATGAGGGCGTTGTTGGTTCATCAGGGAGTGGTAGAGGCGCTTGAGGGCGGCGATGCGAAAGTGCCGGAGAATACCCCTGAAGAAAATAAGAAGGGGATCGAAACAACGTGGAAAGAAAAATTAGAAAAGGCTCATAGTGCGATCATCCTAAGCCTGGGTGATCGGGTGTTGAGAGAGGTGACGAAGGAGACCACTGCGGCTGGAATCTGGACCAAATTGGAAGGATTGTACATGACAAAATCCTTGGCCAATAGGTTGTATCTCAAGAAGAAGTTGTATACCTTTCAAATGAGCCCTGGGAAATCAATTGCAGATCACACCGATGAATTCAATAAATTGGTGATTGATTTGGAAAATATAAAGGTGAGTCTTGAAGATGAGGACCAGGCGATTTTGTTTCTAACCTCTTTACCCCAGTCATATGAACACTTTGTGGAAACCTTGATGTACGGGAGAGAAACACTTTCCATGGAGGAAGTGTTGGCAGCACTCAATTCAAGAGAATTGAAGAAGAAAACAGACATCAAAGAGGAGTCCGTTGATGGACTGTATGTAAGGGGTAGGTCGGAAGTCAGAGGAAGAAATGAACAAAAGGGGTCAAACTTCAAGAGCAGATCGAAGTCAAGGTTCAGAAGAAAGTGCTATATTTGCAATTCTGAGAAGCATCTGAAAAGGGAATGTCCAGAGAGGAAATTCAAGAAACCAGATGCCAATGTAGTCAAGAATCAAGGAAGTTCATCACCCGAACCATCTTTGGATGGTTATGAATCCTCTGATGTTCTTGTGGTTACAAAGGGGCATGTAAGTGATTCGTGGGTCATGGATTCGGGATGTTCCTACCACATGACTCCTCACAAGAAGTTTTTCAAGAAGTTTACATCAGAAGATTTGGAAGAGGTGATGCTGGGAGATGATAGACCTTGTTGCATAAAGGGCTATGGGACAGTCAAGTTGAGTCTTGACAATGGCACTAGTTTTGAACTAGAAAATGTAAGGTTCATTCCTAATCTCACTAAAAACTTGATATCCCTGGGTTTACTTGAAAAAGAAGGGTATAGTGTAAGTTTGAGAAATGGGAAGGCTAAGGTGGTTAGAGGGTCGATGGTTTTGATGTCAGGCAGTAGAGTTGCAAATAACCTGTACCTTTTACAAGGTTGTGTGGACTTGAGTAGGGCAACTGTTATAGAAGGAAATAAGAATAACCCTGCCATGTTATGGCATAGGAGATTGGGGCATATGAGTAGTCAAGGTCTGGTCGAATTAAAGAAACAGAATCTACTTAGTGAATTGAAAAATGGTGAGTTTGGTTTTTGTGAGCATTGTATAATAGGTAAGGCTCACAGGGTAAAATTCACTAAGGGTAAACATTGTACTAGAGAGATTTTGGATTATGTACATGCAGACCTTTGGGGGCCAACTAAAACTGCATCTCTGGGTGGGTGTCATTATTTCTTGTCTATTATTGATGATTTTTCAAGAAGACTGTGGGTCTATGTTTTAAAGCACAAACATGAAACCTTTAACAAGTTTAAAGAATGGAAAATGATGGTTGAAACGCAAATTGGTAAAAGGGTTAAAAGGCTAAGAACTGATAATGGCCTTGAATTCTGTAATTCTGATTTTGAAAACATGTGTAAGACCCAGGGTATGAAAAGGCACCTGACAGTTCCAGGTACCCCTCAACAAAATGGTTTAGTTGAGAGAATAAATAGGACCCTGCTGAATAAGGTGAGATGTATGCTACATGAGTCAGGACTACCCAAAGGTTTTTGGGCAGAAGCTTTGTGCACAGCGGCATTTTTGGTAAATAGGTCACCATCATCAGCCATTGATATGATGGTACCTATGGAGAAATGGACTGGTAGAAAGATTGAGGGTTATGAGAACCTAAGGGTGTTTGGTACAGTTGCTTATGCTTATGTTAAGCAAGACAAGCTTGAACCCAGAGCTGTTAAGTGTGTGTTGCTTGGTTATAAAGAAGAGGTGAAAGGCTATAGGCTTTGGAGAGTTGATAATTCAAAGCCAAAGTTGTTTGTTAGCAGGGATGTCACTTTTAATAAAGACATGGTATATAAGGACTTATTAAAGAGTTCTAAAGGTGACAGATCAAAGGAGTGTCAAATTGAGGTGGAGTTTGGTGAGTCAAGTGATTCTAACCCTGAGAGGTCTGAAGGCCATAGTTCAGACTGCAGCCTTGATGGCCATGCCGAAGGGGCTGCAAGTCAGGGGTCTCCAAGATCATCTTCTTATAGCCTAGCTAGAGATAGATCTAGGAGACAAATTAAGCCACCTACCAGATATAGATTAGACATATCAGAAAATATGCTTGCTTATGCTTTTATGACTGTTGAACAAGAAAGTTTGGAAGAACCTTTTATCCTTTAGTGATGCCATAAATTCGGTTGATAAAGAAAGGTGGCTAAGTGCTATGAAGGATGAAATGAGTTCTCTGTATCAGAATGAAACTTGGGTTCTTGTTGACAAGCCACAACATCAAATGGTTGTGGATTGTAAGTGGATCTATAAACTCAAGGAAGGTGTGCAGGGTGAGAAACCAAGATTTAAGGCCAGGTTAGTGGCTAAGGGGTTTACCCAAAGAGCAGGAGTAGACTATAATGAGATTTTTTCTCCCGTGGTTAGGCATACTTCAATAAGGACCATTTTAGCATTGGTAGCTCATAGGGATTATGAGTTAGAACAAATGGATGTTAAAATGGCTTTTCTTCATGGTAGGTTAGAGGAAACCATCTATATGAAGCAGCCACCAGGTTTTGAGGTGGAGGGTCAAGAAGGAAAGGTGTGCTTATTGAAGAGGTCCTTGTATGGGTTAAAGCAGTCATCAAGATAATGGTATTTGCGGTTTGATGATCATATGTTGGGGAATGGTTTTCAAAGGAGTTGCTATGATAGTTGTGTGTATTACAAGGAGTATGTTGAGGGGGAGTTTGTGTATCTTTTACTCTATGTGGATGATATGCTAATAGCATGTAAGAGTAAAGAACAGATTGTAGAGACCAAGGTCATGCTTAAGTCTGAGTTTGACATGAAGGATCTTGGACCAGCAGCAAAGATCCTAGGGATGGAAATCAACAGGGATAGAAAGAGTGGACTGCTGAAGTTAGTGCAATCTGGGTATGTTGATAAAGTTCTGGATAAGTTTAGAATGTCTGGTTGTAAGGCGGTTGTAACTCCATTAGCTCAACATTTTAAGTTGTCTAACGAAGATAGTCCTAGTACTGAAGAAGATCAGTTTAAAATTAAGGGAGTGGCGTATGCAAATGCAGTGGGGTGTCTAATGTATTTAATGGTGTGTACAAGGC
>BJCN01345244.1:0-10926 GCA_018326445.1 Flaveria brownii
GTTGATAGGTTTGAATCAAAGTGCATACATTGATAAGATCTTGAAAAGGGATGGAAAACTCTAAGAAACGTGCCGTACCTATTCAAAGAGGAACGATATTGAGTAAGACTCAATGCCCAAGCTCAAAGGATGAGCAAGACAAAATGAAGGAAATCTCGTATGCATCTGCTATAGTATCCATCATGTATGCAATGATATGCACTAGGCCGGACGTGTCATGCACTTTGAGCATGACAAGCCGATACCAACTAAATCCTGGAAGCAGTCATTGGATGGCTATTAAGAACATACTTAAGTACCTAAGGAGGACCAAAGATATGTTCCTAATCAATGGATTTGGTGAAGAGGAACTCGTTGTAAAGGGTTACACGGATGCGAGTTTCCCAACTGATCGGGATGATTCACGATCACAATCAAGGTACATTTTCATCTAGAATGGAGGAGCGATCTCTTAAAAGAGCTCTAAGCAAGATGTGGTGGCATTATCAACTACAGAATCAGAATACATCGCCGCTTCATTAGCAGCTCAGGAAGCTGCATGGTTAAAGAAGTTCATTGCCGATCTAGGGGTGGTCCTTTCCATTCAGGACCCCCTAGAAATTCTTTGTAATAACGAGGGTGCGATTGCTCAAATCAAGGAACCACGTGCACATCAAAAGACTAGGCACATTGAACGAAGATTCAACTACATAAGGGATGAAGTTGAAAAGGGAAAGATATGTATTTGCAAAGTTCACACAGATCAAAACATTGCGGATCCACTCATGAAGCTTCTTTAAAAAGCAAAGCATGAAAGTCATGCCTGTGCCATGGGACTACAATATTCTAGTGACTGGATTTGATTTTAATTTCTGTAATGAGATAATGTAACCCTTTATTACTTGAATGAATTATTTGGTTATAATGATTCAACAAAGATTTATATTTGTTTTTTTTGCATGTTTAAAATCCATGAGTAAATTGTTTACTCAGAACGTCCGTAGTTGTTCATGCATGTGGGAACATGTGTGAAGTTAATGCTATTATGAACTTGGATTGGTAGAAATTTATATGGATGAATATAGAGCAAAAGGTTGCTGCTAAAGTTCATAGATATTTGTGGGATGCAAATATTGGACTGACCTGCATCTCAAACATTACTACATGAAATCTTTTTGATCGATCATAAGTAATTTTGAGTAATGGCGAACATCATTTGGTATCCTCTGACCTGAGATACATATTGGGTCTGGATATTTACCAAATATTATGCTTTGACTTAGTTCTTCGCTGTTCTGAAACATGGTAGTACGTAAGTCTGAGTTCAGGCATGATATAAGGTAATTGTGAGAGACGTATGTAGTCAAGATGGGATTTGTCCCTCTTATTTGTTGAGAGTAAGATGTCTATGGCCTGATAAAGTTAAATCAATGGAGAATGATCACTCTGTGTCTCTAGGATTTAACATGACATCTGTGACAAAAGGATAGATGATTGAGTCACCTAAAACATTTCAAGTATGGTACTTGAAGAGGATGATGTTATTGAATGGCACTTAGTCATGCGTATTAAGGGTAGTAAACCGTTGTTAGGTGGTATTTACTACTTGCATCAATCTTCTATGAATCTTGTGGAAGTGGGAGATTGTTGGTTTCTTTATGCCCAAGACACATAGAACATTGATGTGGTTAGTACGTTATGATCCATGTCGGGTCATACCCAATAACAAGCTTAGCAAAAATCAATTGATATTTAATTTATGATATGATCATGCAATTAAATAATTAGACCAATTTAGAAAAATGGTTTTGTAAATAAATTGCATATGAGATGGAACAACTTATAAGGATATTTTGTTCAAGAATATTATTTGTAATGTTATTTAGATTAGTTAAATAACATCAAATAATATAAGTGGGTGTGTATAAGTTATAAAATTAATAGGTTAATGTCATAACTTGACAAGAACTAGTTATATGAAATGTTAATAAAATTTTGAGGGTGAAAACATTTTTCAAAAGAGGATTCGGCTGCCCGTAATAAAGGGGTTGGTTTATTTTCTTGTTTCATCCAAGACATTCTAGAAAACACACACACTCAACTCCCTTCTCTCTCTTACATCCAAAAGTGACTAAGAACCATTCTTTGAAGAAAAGGTCATGGCTGGAAGGGATTTTCAGTTGCAATTTTTGGCCTTTTGGTGTACAAATCCTAGCAAGAAGGGTTACTGCTTGATGCTTGAGGGTATGGTAGCTTGAGGACACTTCTTTTTGGTGTTTTGGTCATTCAAGAACAGCCACATCTTCATCCATTTCGTCCCATTTTGCTGCTGAAAGGTTGTTTATGGCTGCTCTTTATGGCTGTCCATAATGTGTAGTTTGTGTTCACATAGCTAGCATTATTCACATATAAAAAGGTCCATTGTTCTTGGGTTTGTTTGTGACTTTACAATATCAAAATAGAACCTGATTTTTCAGCTTATAAACCATTCATTTCCGCTGCGTTTTTACAAAGTTTAAAATGGTTAAACTATGTTTCATGTTCTATCAAACCCAACAGCGCCTACACAGTGCACCATGCGTCTAAGTTTTTGGCTGAAATGCCTAAGTATAGGATGATGCGCCTAAATACTGCCCATGCGCCTAAGTGAGAAATGGTAAGTAAAGGCTTATGCGCCTACATAGTTGAGAAATGCCCAAACAGTTCTCATGCGCCCAAATAGTTCCCATGCGCCCAACACTTGGAAAATTTTCTGAAAATTTTAAGAAAAATAGAAGTTTAGGGTTTGACCGTAGTTTGACTTATGGAATGTTTAGAGCTACTCTAAGCATGAATATGTGAGGGTTTATCCATAGAATATGTAAGAGGTGACGATGAATGTATTTTTTCCATATGTACATAATGTGTTTATCTTTTAATACTTTTCAAAACGTATACTTTATATTTTAATATACGTTAGGTATTATGTTATGACTTCACGTAGTATGATGAATGTAAGAGTGAATGTAAAGTACAACATAAAAAGTGAAAGATAACAAAGAAAAAAAGTGAAACGTAATGAAAGAAAGAAAAGTCTTGCAAGCAAACTTAAAGGAGGATCATAACTCTTTGAAAGTTGTTAGCTCAACTGTGTGTTTCATAACATGTGATTTTGACTAACCCGTGAGGGTTCACACATAGGGGGATCAGTCTTGATGATTGAACCCATAGTATGAAACAGGATTCTTGTCATTTGACCCTGGGCTTTGTGCCAGTTAGAAACAGGGCTTTGTGCCTAGAATGGTGGCTTCGGGCCATGATGGGGGAAAAGCTTGACATGATCTAGACTCAGTGAAAGATAATAATAAAGTATGAAATGAACGATAATAATAAACTACGAAACGAACGATAATGATAAAGTACGAAACGAACGTTAATGGTAAAGTACGAAATAAACGAAAGGATAATGTAAGAAACGAATGAACAGTTGTGATAATGAATGATGAAAAAGGTTATACTTTGTTATATGTATGATGAATGATCACGTACGAAAGTGAAGATGGTATTTTAAGTAAAAAGGGTATTTTCATTTATGAAATGTATGCAGTATTTTAATACATAAAAACTAGAACTCACTCAACAACACTGACTTTTAAGCTTTTTCAGTTGGCAGGTAATGATTGCTGAGGATGGCACGCAGGGAGGGTACTTGGCGGGGCAAGACTGGCATCCATTCAAGCATATTATTATTTTTGTTTTGTAATGCAATCAAAGGATGTTGTCTTTGGTAGTTTATCGATGTTGTATTGCATATAACAACATTAATTATTAATAAAACGAGTGGTTTTTGTCAATGACTTCCATTGTAATGTTTTATGAAATGTATATTAATATGTATGTATAGTGCTAAGAATGACCAACTGTGAGGTCTCCGGGAATGGGGCCTTATAAGGAGGATGCTTTCAAGGAGTTTAAGGCAATATTGACTCAAGCTCCTATCTTGACGTTACCCAAAGGGAGTGAAGACTTAGTGGTATATTCAGATACTTCTTATTCGGGATTAGGTTGCATGTTAATGCAACATGGAAGGGTAATATCCTATTCATCCTGACAGTTGAAAACTCATGAAGTCAACTAGCCTGCCCATGATTTGGAGTTAGCGGCTTTGGTCTTCGCGTTAAAGATTTAGGGGCGTTACCTGTACGGGACAAAGTGCACAATCTTTACGGATCACAAGAGCTTGAAGTATTTCTTCGAGCAAAAGGTTCTTAACATGAGACAGAGGAGATCGTTAGAGCTTGTTAAAGATTATGATTATGAGATCCATTACCATCGGGGTAAGGCCAACGTCGTGGCCGATGCCCTTAGCCGAAAAGGGCGACCGAGCCGATTCGGGTGAAAAGCTTATCAGTTGGTTATGACTGCTGATGTGAAGACCCAAGTGAATGCCTTTCAAGATGAGGTGTTGAAAGAAGATTGCCTTAATTCTGAGCGAATGAAGGGTCTAGTTGCAGAATTGGGTGAAAACACTCATGGTGTTAAAACCCTAAATGGATGGATGTGGATTTGCCGATACGTAGATCTAAGGGGACAAATCATGGATGAGGCTCATAAGACTCAATACTCCATTTATCTAGCTGCCACCAAGATGAATCAAGACATGAAGAAGGACTACTGGTGGCTAGGTATATAACATGACGTGGTGGAGTATGAGAGTAAGTGCCTTACTTGTTTACAAGAAAAGGTGGAACATCGGAAACCATACCGTTGGATGTACCCGAGTGGAAGTGGGAGCACATCACCATGGACTTTATTACGAAGCTACCACGTATGGCGAGGGGGTACGATACCATTTGGGTGATTGTTGATCGACTGACGAAGAGTGCTCACTTCCTACCGATTCGCGATATGTATTCATTGTAAAGTTTGGTGGATCTGTTCATCAAGGAGATTGTAGCTCATCACGGTGTGCCGGTGTCTATCGTGTCGGATCATGACACCCGATTCACATAGAAGTTCCGGAAGAGATTCCATGATGCAATAGGGACGAGGCTACATATTAGCATGGCTTATCATCCTCAGATGGACGGATAGACTTAATGGACAATCCAGACACTTGAGGACGTGCTTCGAGCATGCATGATCGACTTCGGAGGAAGTTGGGACGATCATTTACCTTTAGCGTAATTCTCATATAACAACAGTATCATGCCAGCATTGGCATGCCACCTTACGAGATGCTATACGGTAGAAGGTGTCGGACACCCTTATGTTGGGGTAATATTGGATAGAAATAGTTGGGGAGCCATGAGATGATCGAGGCTACCACTGAGAAGTTAGAAAGGATCAAAGCCTTTATGAAGGCAGCAAAAGATAGATTAAAGTCATACCCAACAAGAGGCGAAGATCGATTGAATTCAAGGTGGGAGACTGAGTTATTTTAAAGGTCTCACCTTAAAAGGGAATCATCCGGTTCTGGAAGCCAGGTAAGCTGAGCCCAAGGTATATAGGACCTTTTTGAATCATAGCATGAGTAGGAGAGGTGACTTATCGGTTAGAATTTACTTGATGAGTTAAGTGGAATACACCTGACATTCCATGCATCTCATATAAGGAAGTGCTTAACTGATGAAAATATGATTGTACCACTGGATGATATCAAAGTGGACGAACGACTCAATTACATAAAGCAGGCAGTGGCAATCATCGATCGAAAGGAGAAAAGATTAAGGAATAAAGTGGTCCCGCTTGTAGAGTACAATGGAAGTACAGGAAGGGTTTAAGTCTATGTGGGAGACTGAAGAAGAGACGACACAGCATTACCCATAAATATTTGAAGGATGACGGGTTTCGGGGATGAAATCTCTTTAATGGGGGTGGACTTGTAACACCCAAAAATTATTTCTAGAATAACAGAAAAGAAAGATATTTTGTAAGAAAAGAAAAAGAGGCCAAAGAGGAGGGGTTAAAGTGTAAATAGGACAAATAATAATATTATTTTGTATAAAGTGGGCATGGCCGCCTACTTCTTTTGCACAACTGTCATGGCAATTTTAGAGAGAGAAAGCAGAGCCAAACAGGGCCCATGCGCCCAAACCGGGCCCATGCGCCTGACCATTTTGCCTTCGAATATTTTAAGTATGGTCATGTGCCTAAACAAGGCCCATGCGTCTGAAAATGTTCCTTAGAAAGTTAATATAGGATGAGGCACCCCAATAGTGCCCATGCGCCCAGTCCTCAAGCGCCTAAGTGTAAAACTCATGCGCCTGAATAGTTCATGCACTAAAGACTTAGTAGGAAAAAGTGTTAAGTGTAGGATCATGCGTCTGAATAGTGCTAATGTGCCTAAGCAGGGTCATGCACCTGCATAGTGCTCATGCACCCAGGGCATTTAGAAATTTTCTGAAATTTTGGAGAAAAACAGAATGATTAGGGTTTGACCCTAGTTTGACTTTAGGGTTTTAATTGTTATTATTATGCATGATTATGAGCTGTTCCTATGTACCATATTAACTATTATTGTGTGACTTTACGTGGTGTGTTTATGATTATATACGTAAAGTATTATCATTAATAAAAGTGAAATATTAATGATAAAGAAAAGTGGAACATAAAGGAATGAATGAAAGTTTTGCAAGCAAATGAGAAGGAGGTACACGACCATGTTGTCGTTAGCTCAACTGTATGCGGTTTAGCTAACCCAGAGGATGCATGCAAGGTCAGTCATTATGACTGACAAGGACCCTTATAGCATACCCTACGTGACTGGGTCAGCTTGGTGAACAATGTTTGTGGTCTATTTATAGACCACAGGCCCAATATCAGCTTCGTGCATAATGTTCGGGGTATTGCACATTGGTCTGTAAGAAAGTGAAGGATACTGATAAAGGTACGAAGCGAATGAATGCATACAGTAATGAATGAAAGAAAGTATTACCCTGATGTATATATGATGTGTGGTCACATACCAATATAAAAGAGTTATCTTATAAAAAGGATTATTTTCATATATCTATGCAAGGTATTTTAGTACTTTAAAAAATTAGAACTCACTTAACAACTCTGACTTTTATACATTTTCAGTTGGTAGGTATATTGTTAAGGATGGGACGAGGGTGAAGCTACTCGGTGGGGCAAGACTGACATCCGTTCATGTTTTGATGATATTGTTGTTTTGGAATGCATTTAAACAACATTTTGTAACTAATGAACAATGATGTATTGCTTAACAACAGTAATTATTAATAAGATAATTGGGCTTTTGTTAATGTAATTCCACTGCAATATTTTATGAAATGTATAATATTATGTATGTTTAGTGCTATGAATGACCAACTATGAGGTGCCCGGGAATGGGGCCTTACATTCTTCTAAGGGAAGAGAGAAAATTTCATCTAAATTATAGTTCCTAGACCGTAAGTAATTAAATATGGTTGCCCTCCACTTATCCTCCTGACTTTTTTGCCTGAGGGCGACCTTGATTACAACTTTTTTAAAGCCAGGGGTCTCATTTGAACTCTCTCCCCTTGCCTTCCTCTTCCTTTCTCTTTTCTCCAACTCAATCTCCTTAGTGGTCATCATCTTCTTCCCTTTTTCAGTCACTGGTTTGTGCGACTCAAGGTGGAGAGAGCTTTGGCCTTTACTACTTGATGTAGTACTTAAGCTCTGGCTAGAAAGAGGCTATGAGGCATGTTCACCAGCTGGTGTCTCACTAAAGGTACTAGGTGCTAAAGCAGTTCCTGTCTCAAGGTTCACAGGTTCCACTACTGGGCCGTTAACCAAGGTTTCCCCTTCAAAGCTAATCTTATGATGTACCTTAGAATTCAGTTGACAGTCTTGCCTGCTTGTATTTGTGTATATAGTTTGGATCTCTTCTTGAACTTTTCAAGCACCCTTTCTTGAAGTCTCTCAACTAAGTTTTCAGCTTGCCTGGTATGACTTGGATTGGCAAGTTGTAAATCAACTAGAGAAAAGCTCTAATAGTATCTTAGGGTTTGAAATTTGAAGACTTCTTGTTTCCCCTGAGATATAAAGATTAACAAAGTTCTTCTATCAGCATCATGCCTCCATCCCACTATTGGATTTTCAGCAGGGTAGGGTGGGTATACATAGGTTTCGTATGCCCTTCTCAAATTGGCTTTGAATCAGGGTATCCATATAAAATGTGGGTTTGAGGAGGTTGTTGAGTATGGACAACTACAAGTGCGAGTGGGTAATCCTCTATGTCTATACTCTAGGAAGAACTCCCAGCATCTGTGATTATAGGTAGGACTTTCTCCTCCTTTTTGGTAGCATCACCCTTTTTCTAAGTGTTAGGTCCATCACATCCATAAGTTCTTGTGGACCTGGTTGAGTTTGCCAGACAGGTTTCCCAGCTAACTTGCCCTTTAGATCGGTGATCTCAAGTTGCTGATCAATGACCTGTCTTTATATGGTAGCCCCCTGAGATTCCAGGTGACTTACCTTTGAAACTAAATAGGTATAGGTTTTGGAACCCAAAAGGCTCATGCGTCTAAGTGTTAAAATGGCTAAGTGTAGGCTCATACGCCTAAATAGTTGAGAAACGCCGAAGCAGTCCTGATGCACCTAAATAATGTCCATGCGCCCAACACTTAGAAAGTTTTTCTAAATTTTGAGGAAAAATAGAATTTTAGGGTTTGACCATAGTTTGACTTATGGGCTGTTTTGGACTATTCTAAGCATGGATAAGTGAGGGTTTATTAATCGTATTTGCATGATGTTATGATGAATGTATGATATGAATATGTGTATGAGATGTTATCTTTTATTAGTTTTCAAAACGTAATTATTAAAATATAATATACGTTAAGTATTATGTTATTACTTCACGTAGTATGATGAATGAGTGAATGAACATAAAGAATAATGTAATGAAGTGAAAGATAATAAAGATGAAAAGTCAAACGTAATGAAAGAAAGAAAAGGCTTGCAAGGAAAAAGAAAGAAGGATCACAACTCTTTGTGAGTTGTTACCTCAACTGTGTGTTTTATAACATGCGATTTTAACCCATGAGGGTTCACCCACAGGGGGATCAGTCTAGGTGATTGAACCAATAGTACGAATTAGGATCATTGTCATTCAACTCCAGGCTTTGTGCCATGATATGATATGGCTTTGCGCCAAGTAGAAACGGGGCTTTATGCCTAGAATGGTGGCTTCGTGCCACGAGGTTTGTGCTAATTAGTAAAGGAGCTTTGTGCTCGGAATGGTGGTTTCGGACCACGATGGGGAAAAAGCCTCACAAGATCTAGATTCAGTTTGAAACGAGCTAAGTAATGAAGTATGAATGATAAAGTAGGGAAGGAGCAAAATAATGAAAGTAGGGAACGAGCAAAGTAATGAAGTATGAATGATAAAGTACGAAATGAACGATACCGAAAGATAAGAATAAAGTACGAAACGAATGAAAGGATAAAGTACGAAACGAATGAATAGTGTGATACGAATGAACATGTGTGAAAGTAAAGAAAGCCTTTTATGGAAAAGAGTATTTTTATGTGTGAAACGTATAAATTATTTTAATACTTATGAAACTAGAACTCACTCAGCAACGCTGACTTTTATGCATTTTCAGTTGGCAGGTAATGGTTGTTGAGGGTGGCAGGCATGATCGTTACTCGGCAGGGGAAGATTGGCATCCATTCACACATGTTATTATTCTTGTTTTGTAATCCAATCAATGAAAGTGTTCTTTTGTAGTTTAAACAATGTTGTATTGCATAGCAAGAGTAATTATAAATAAAAGGAATGGTTTTTGTTAATGACTTCCGCTGCAATGTTTTAAGAATTTTATTATATTATATATACTTAATGCTATGAATGACCAACTATGAGGTGCCCAGGGACGGAGTTCATGCGCCCAAACAGGGTCCATGTGCCTGAAAAATAGGCTTAAAAGTCTAAGTATGAGATGATGCGCCCAAACAGTAGCTCATGCACCTAGATTTGCCTTAGAATTTCTAAGAGTAAGTTTATGCGCCTAAACAGTAGTTCATGCGCCTGAACGGTAGTTCATGCGCCTAAGTTTTGGCTGAAACGCCTAAGTATAGGGTCAGGCGCCTAAATAGTGCCCATGCGCCCAAAAGTCTCATGCGCCAAAGTGTTGAAATGGCTAAGTGTAGGCTCATGCTGCTACATAGTTGAGAAACGCCCAAGCAGTCCTCGTGCACCTAAATAGCGTCCATGCGCCAAATACTTAGAAAGTTTTTCTGAATTTTGAGAAAAACAGAATTTTAGAATTTGACCCTAGTTTGACTTGTGGGCTGTTTTGTACTATTTTAAGCATGGATAAGTGAGGGTTTATGAATAGTATATGCATGATGTTATGATGAATTTATGATATGCATATGTGTATGAGAAGTTATCTTTTATTAGTTTTCAAACAGTAATTATATTATAATATAATATACGTTAATTATTATGTTATTACTTTACGTAGTATGATGAATGAGTGAATGAACATAAAGAATAATGTAATGAAGTGAAAGATAACAAAGATGAAAAGTGAAACATAATGAAAGATAGAAAAGGCTTGCAAGTAGAAAGAAAGAAGAATCACAACTCTTTGTGAGTTGTTAGCTCAACTGTGTGTTTTATAACATGCGATTTTAACCCGTGAGGGTTCACCCACAAGGGGACCGGTCTAGGTGATTGAACCCATAGTACGAAACGGGATCCTTGTCATTCGACCCGAGCTTTGTGCCAAGATATGATGCGGCATTGTGCCAGTTAGAAACGGGGCTTTGTGCCTAGAATAGTGGCTTCGGGCCACAGGCTTTGTGCCAATTAGTAAAGGATCTTTGTGCTCGGAATAGTGGTTTCGGACCACAATGGGGGAAAAGCCTGACAGTATCTAGAATCAGTTCAAAACGAGCGAAGTAATGAAGTATGAATGATAAAGTACGGAACGAGCAAACTAATGAAGTGTGAATGATAAAGTATGAAAT